>BOPP01000006.1:1083197-1099838 GCA_017312745.1 Gryllus bimaculatus | reverse complement strand
AAGGGAGGGGTTTTTAGTGGGTAGGCATAGGCTAGCTATGAATACCACACGCTGCGGGTTGCGGGCCCGGGCCCCGCTGTGTCTTTAGAAATTTTTCCCCTGCCCATGTAAAAAAAATAAAAAAATAAAAAAAACACTGTATAGTTGCTGTCGGTCGGTAGTAGAACTAGCTTTCCCAGCCTTCGTAGTCACCGACCGCCACTGTGCATAACGGAATATCGCATTGCTAAAGCTCTTCTGAACTTTATTCCTTACGGCCGTATTACGTCATTCGTCAGGTGATCAATAGAGTGAGATGTTTCCTTACACCAGGCGCTGAAATTCCCCATTGAATGGCAGCGTGTGCACTACTTTCTGTGTCTAGAGACTGCAGCGCAGGGGCCGAGGCCCTAACAGCCCGTGGACGGACTGTTCAGGACACAGAGTAAATTGAAAGAGGCCGTGGTGTCACTGTAGTGAAGGATTTGCACGGAGGTTCAAAATCTGAATCTACAATTGCACTCGATTTCATCATTACCGTTGTTTTTGAGCGAGTATAACAGAAATAAAAACAAGAAACGATAAACCAAAACATTAGCTGTACATCGATAATGTTTACATACACATTTTCTATGTCAGCTGCCATTTTTCTTTCACAATTTAATATACAAATTTTCACGCGAAAGGTCATCAATTACAATCAGGTACAATTAATTACTGTCAAGGAACCACACAGACGTCCCTCCTGTAATATGTCGAGAAACTGTACGAACTTCTACACTGAATTTGAACTTAGAACAGTGAATTTGTTCGTGCACTTCATACATCCTAGACAACCCTTAAGCATTTTATATCACGTATATTTTCATACAGTTAAATAAAACGCGCACCAAAAAGAACAAATCGTTATTGTAAAAAACTAGCTCCTATCACAGTCGCAACGAAGTGTACGAGGTACGCACGTGTCCACTACAATGGCGGCCTTCAAATTATTCCGCGACAGCAGCGCTGTCAGTGAGGTTTATTTCTATTTTAAAGTCTTTGACCAGGGCCACGGAGCGAATGATCGGAACAAACAAAACAAAATTATAAAACAAAACGCGAGCCGGAGCGAAGCGGGCAGCTCGAGTCCTCGGGGCTGCCGTTCGCTGGCCGCCGACGCGACGCGTCGCGACGCCCCGAGATGAAAATAGGCGCGCGCCACTCGCAGGAGCGGTGCGGAGCGGCCTTACACGCGGCGCGCGTCAGGAATAGCCCTGGAGCCTCCGGGCGGCGCGTGGCGGGGGGCAACAGCCCTCCACGCAGCGCAGCGCAGCGCAGCGCCGCGCCTCCACGCGCGCGAGCGCAAACACTCGAGAAATATCGCGATTTAAAGAACGTTACACGTGGGGACATTTAATTGGCTTCATTTCCTTCATTTTGCCACGCACGAACATTGTTGATTGATTGACCAGTGATTCCGGGCGCGTCAAAGACCAAAGTCAATAGTCCCGTAAGTGTAGTGTATGTTCCCCTTTGGTTGTAGCTGTGCTCATCAACCGCTCGATGGAGAGGTCCGGCGCCGACCTACCTGTCGGCTCGTGGGGTACTTGTAGTTCCAAACCATGTATTCCCCAACCACGTACCATCGCTTAAGGCGTATGCCGGGACGGTCCCTAGATTTGTTCTCCCAGACGTAAATGTACAGCTTGTCCTCCCGCACTTAAAATGTTACTAACTCTAAATGTATGTAATCTTCAGTGGTTAGGCCGAAGACGCAGGCCTACGGCCTGAGCTCGCCATTTAATAAAGACATTATTATTGTAATTGTTATTATTGTTATTTATGTTATTATTGTTATTATTGTTATTATGGGGGGGGTTATTAATTGTTATTATTGGTTATTATTGGTTATTATTGTTTATTATTATTATCTGTCTGTTGTTATTTTATTATTATTATTATTATTATTATTATTATTATTATTATTATTGTGTCCTAGCGGGATACCGCCCCGGCCAGGACAAGCTCTAAGCTCCGGTCGGCTCCAGCCGGACGGTCTCTCGACATGTGCAATAGTGGCGAGAAAGTGTAAGAGGTGAAGTAATGAGACGGAAGGGGAAGGAAAGATAGCGCGCGGCCCGTGGCCCGTTAGTTACAGTACTTCTCCGGTATTCCCTTGATATTGGAGAAACCACGGGAAACCATCGATAAGAGCAGCCGGGCGCTGGAATTCACCGCCCAGACAGCTACTGAATACGACTTAGCTGTGTAGCTAGTGTGTTAAATCCTGCCACCGTCGGGATTCTAACCCTAGGTCGGACGCTCCCTTACAGAGACACTGCAGTGACATCGGTTGATGCCTTGAGCCACCCAAGTCAGACGATCAATAAACTTCGAACTGAACATGCGATGACTTCTATGAATTTTTTGAGGATGGACAATGTCTTCCTTCTTTGTGTCTTCCTTCAACAATGTCTTCCTTCTTTGTGTCTTCCATCCTTCGAAAGTGTGTCCTCGGGTATTTAAGTTGAAAAAATATAACTTCGTGGAATGGATATTTTGAATGCCCCATATTTTCCACTTCCCGGAAAATTGTGTCATATGCATCAATTCGTTTGGTTTAAGTTTTGTAGTCCGGATGGACAGTATCGCAAACAATTGTAATTGGTCTTACTCTGCAATGGACTCTGCTGTGTACTTTTCGTGCACCTTTTAAGAAAATATGTGATAAAACTTGGGCATTTCAGAGTACATTTTATCAAAGAACTATAAAAGAAACCTTTTATAAAACTATTGCACTGACATTTTCTTTCACAGAACCTCTTTGACAACGTTCATTACATTAACAGTGCAATACCGACCATAAACATGTAGCATGGGCATAGACTTGTATGGGGGGTGACATGCGATTTGTTGGTATAATGGAAGCAAAGAACATGGGTTCTGGCTACACCAGGTAGTTAAATGATTTTTTTTCTATATTTAGCAACTGGATTGATCCACGTTTTTCATAGCAGGGCCCGGCCATAATGGTTTTTGTGTCAAACATTCGCTATTTTCGGGCGAACGATTACAATACGTTCTCTTCTTACGTTAGTAAGTGCGAGAAAGTAAAAGTGTAGTTCATATAGTGTAGACATATTAGTTTAACTCTTCAAAGGTATGCAACAACAATGTACGTGGCGCCTTACAATAGGTTTTAATCAGAATCTCATCATTTTCAAAACAGACTAAGCTCTCTGCAAGTCTATAAGTTCACTTTAAAATGAATGTGATTTTCAAAGAACCCTTTGGTTTAGTGCCTCGGACCTGGCGGAAGCTTAAATCAGCCCTAAATCTGGTACGCCACAGTTCTAGCCCATGATGACACCACCACCACCACCACCACCACCACCACCACCACCACCAATTATAATAATAAAAATATGTAAACGAACGTATAATGTAATATAATACAAAAATATGTTAACCTATTTATTACGATTTCAGGAATGACCTAAAAGGTTAGATACTGAGGAACAAAAAATCCTTATGTTTTTCGAATGTAAAATATTTATTACGAATTAATATGATTTACGAAAAACCAAAAATAAAATGGAGTGAAATGGTATTTCCTCACATCACTTTCGTAAGTGTCACGGAAGATTAAATAATGAGTTATTTATATTAACGTTTTTTAATAAATAAATTGGTTATTTCAATTGTAAAATGTTTCTAAAAGATGGTTTCAATGGTAAAATTGTCCGATAATATGCTTTTAAAAGATCCATCTTAAGACTACTTGAAAACTGGAATGAGTCCTTTGGATGCGCCAGAGCAGAAACATCTGAGCAGCGAATAGGAAGATCGCTGGCAGGTACCTGGGCATTCCTTTTTTCGTCGTGACCGCCCTTTTGGATAATTCTTCCAGGAATGTGACGGGCCGTTATTTTCGGAAGAAAGGTCCATAGTGTCATCTTGGTCTTTGTTCTCTGGAAAATGGCTTGGCAAAGAAGAAGAGGTTTCTTCAGTACGCTTAAAATCTCATTCATGTTGTATTCACGAGAATATCCCTACACATCTTGCCCTCTGCGACTCAAAGGTATCAAAGTACCAATTGAACACCCGATACTCCCGTGTTTTTTTAATTGTTAATTGCGTAACATAAGGGTCAGGTTTTTTGTTCATTCGTTCATAGTGGATGAATTTGAAACAAAAAGCAATGAAATTAAGAAAGAAATTAGTACAAAGAAACTTGCACAAAATTTAAAAATCAATATTTTACGATTGAGATGATGCAATTGATAGCTGATTTTTTAAAAATATTGTATTAGTAAATGTATATTAATTTCAACTTATTGACTTTTCTCTTCAGCTACGAGACAAAATACTGTGCAGCCCAGTCGTCAACACGATATGAAACAAGACAAGATTTATAACAAGGCATTGCCCCTCCCCTCCCACAGAACAAGTTGTTTCACATAGTTCCAGTTAGGTAATTAAAAATTAAGCTCCTTCGTGTCCACATATCTGAAGACCCACACCGTGTATTTTTATAGACGTTTTCAATGTCTTATATCCGAGTACTGCTTCATGCCCATCGAATTTTCGGAAATTCATCTTTATCGCAGAACAATTCATTGTATATATCGAAGGGGTGGTGGTGGAGGTGACAGCGCTGCTAGTTAAGGCGTTCGATTCGCGTGGGTCAAAGGGGGTCTTGGCATGGCGGAGAGTTTTAGCAATAGACAACAATTTATCACTTCTTGTTTCCGGGCGTGTCAACTTCTACGGTCAATAGTCCCGTACGTGTAGTGCATGTTTTTATCAAAGGTGGTGGCGGTGATCTCCGTCGGAGGCGAGATTTGGCATCGACGTACACATCCCCAACCAGGTATCTCCCACCAGCTGGGCTTCGCTCTAGCCGGAACAAGTTCTAAGCTCCGGGTGTGTCTGGTAGAGAACTGTGAATGTAAGTAATAGATGAGGAAAGGACAAGGATTAGTCATAAATGAACACGTTAATTATTGAAAAACTTAAGTCGGCGAGTTAACGACTGCAACAATAAGTGTTGTCTTTTACAACTAAATAAAACCTAATTTTTATCTCTAGTCAATAAGGAAACAATACACAATAATATAACATAGGTACGGTAACAATATACCGATATGTTAATGCGTCTCTCATTCTTGAAAATGTATCTATACTTTTTATACGTATTTTTAAAATATTTAAATTTATCGATATCAAATGTTTTGTTCTGTAAGAGCACGGGCCTCATTCTAAAATTTTTCAGCTTATCTATGGCTCCCCCCCCCCTTGTGCGTATGCTCTTGCACATAAGCCATCGGAGGTGGCGGTGGCGGTGGCGGTGGCGGTGGCGGTGGCAACTGAACACGTGCGGCAGCGCAGTGGTGCCTGCTTGGGTATTTCTGTCCGCGGTGCGGCAGGAGGCAGCGGCGGCCGCTCTCTGCAGCCAACGGAGAGCCCTCCTGCACACCACACCCCTCCACGTCACTCCTCTCTTCAGGTAAGCGCCACAGAATCTCCCCCAGCCAGCCCACCGCTCGGCAGCGACCGCGAAAGGGAGAAGGATCAGACACCATGAAAAAGTTTTCCTAGTCTGTTTTCCCGACATTTTTTTCCATTTTTCATCGGTACAGAAAAGTGGTGGACTAGACGGGATGTAATTTGTACATAAAAATTACGAATGATTCATTTTTCGGTACAGATTTCATCCAGTTGGATTAGCGCGCTTCATTCGTACCTTTCTGGAACTTCTTCACATTTGCTACGTGTGAGCATGTGGTGAGATTTGTTTCTTTAGTGAAATTTGGATAGATTTTTAATGTGTCGAATTGTAACATTAAGTTATTGGTGTGTTGAGAAATAAAACATGTCATCTGTTCTAATGTTGAGTCGTTCCCTGCTCAGTCCTAAAATACGAGTAAAACTTACTTTAAAGTACCTTATAAGTAATGACAGTAATTAAATATTTAAGGTAAAAAATATTTGAAAATATTGTGAAATATGAAACTACTGTGCAGCTACTTTTAAATATCGATAACGTTTTTCCCGAGTTCTAATATCTTTTTCACTTTTTTACTAACTTTTTCACATTAGTCCCATCACCGGCCCCTTGGCTTGCAGGGCTCCGGGCGATCGCCCGGTCTGCCCATATCTAGCGCCGGCACTGCGCCGACTTACGTGCACTAAACTTCACACACACGACGGGGATTTTAAGCTTCCCCTACTTAGAGGACAAATGGCCACAGCAATTGATGCGCCCAGAAAAAGTCTCAGTTCTTTTATAGAAAATTTATCCTAATTTAGACTAGTTTCAGGAAGAAGCCGAGAAATCCGTCCAATAAAGAACGAAATGCGCCCATTGCATCTGTCTCCGCACAGCGCCCGTCCTCCCCGAGCGCCGAGGCCTCTCCCCGCCCCAAGGCGCGCGGGCGGCGCGGGCGCTGCGTCCGGAAGGAGAGACGCGCTCGCTTCGCGCGATAAGAGGCAGAGCGCGTCATTCCACCGCTCACTCGCTCGCGCTTCCGCAGCTCCTCACGAGGCGCGAGGCTCTGCTGCGAAGTCTTGAAATCAGCGCTTAGATAGTGAACGGCAGGACTTCACTCTACTATTTTAAAAAAACCACTTCAGCCACGTGGGCCCCTTTGTGTAGTCATGTCGTAAACTGCGCGAATGCTTCCGTCCGTCCGTCCGAAAGAGTTTAGCTCAGAGCAAGCGTTGCTCTCACCGGGAGATCATAGGGTTAGAGTCTCGACGGTGGCCTATTTTCGACCCTACCGATCAGAGCAGCCGACCCCTAGAATTCTCCATCAGACAGCACTGAATTCGACCGAGCTTTGTAAATATAGGTTTTGGTGGTTTCTACGAGCATTACCAGACGAATGCCCGTTAAGAAATGAGCTCCGGAACGCACGCGTTCTTTCCTTCCTGAGCAGGCCGGGCGCGTCGAACGCCAACCTCGTTTGCGCCACACGGTTGATCGCTATCCGTGAGCGAGTGGCGGACGGACACACGAAGTGTCCCGAATATAATGAACGAATACCCGCATTCTCCCCCAGGGATAGAGAATGGGCATACTAGTCCTTTCATCCATTCGTTGCATTGTTATGATAATATACCTCTACATCTCGCCAAGCTTTCTTGGCGAGCTTCAAATGCTCTTCGTGCCACGAGACGACCGCCCCCCTCCACATCCGAGGATTGTCAGCCGCCGGTGCAAAAGAATGAAGCGTCTCTCAGCGCCGCAGCGGAGGAAAGTCGCACATTAAACGCGCCTCGTCGAGGAGGAGGATTTCTCCACTTTCCGGGAAGACGCGCAGAACAGTCGCACCGCGCGGAGCGTGGCACGACGACACACGAGCAGAGTGAGGCCTACTACATTACTGCCCCCCCCTCCTGAACCATCTTTTGCATTAAAAGTTTTTATTTACATTGAAATTTTATCAGCAAATAAAACAACAAGGGAAATAAAGTATAACTTTCATGATTAATTAATAAATACAACTGACAGATGGTTGGTGAGGGTTGCGAAAGCAACTGCTACAGATGAAATTTTCAGGGGGGGGGGGGGGGGAACGGCCCCTTGGCATCTCTACAAACGCCAATGTCGACCGGTGACTTATCACAGAGGTGCAAAGCACAGATCACCGAACTTCATAATGCTGTATTGTTATAATTAAGCTGCGGATATTTGTCCATTGGCCTATTTTTTCCCTATATTGGAAAACGGCATATTCTAGGTTACTTATTCATTTTTGGGCATTAAGAGTGTTATTTGAGAATTTCATAGCGCTTATAAATGCCTATTTCACTAACAAAAGCCTTTTTTTGTTTGTAAATGCCTAAATGTTGCCTATTCTCGTATTTATTGATCAAAATTCTTAATGAAAAATATCAAAAATTGTACGTTTTTCCATTTTTATCCTGCAGATTGCAGAGAAATCGAACAACTCTCCATAAATCTACGTCCCGTTTTACTGCCACCACAGTGCGGGAATTTCATATTATGAAATACGTGCAAAATCGCTGGTGGTGATTTTTTACTTCACATTTTTAAACGTTTTCGTCAACAACGACTCCAAATTTGTTCTTAAAATTTTCCTCCTCGTATGTATCAAAGGGAGGTATAAAAATTGGTGACTGTTCCATTTTTTGTAAACTGTATTTTCGAACTGTATAGCGTGTCCCGGCTGGCACGGTGTCCCACTGGTGGGAGATACCTCGATAAGGAAAACCTTCTAAGCCGACCTGTAGGTCGCCACCGCATCTCACCACCTTGCGGGGGAGGATCGCCGCTACATCCCGTGATAAACACAATCATCCATCAAATTATTTAGACATTTCATATCCTTGCGTTTTCCATGATATCGTGGTTGCTTTTACAAAAAAAGGGACTCTGCATTGATTGTTTATTGGTTTATGCTGCAACACCAATACAAGTGAACTATCGTGGATCTGCAAACCCATCACTACCACACAGTTCTTTCGAAATTCGTCTACAGATTTCTTCAGAGATTGAAAGAAGGATAATACCAAGCACCGCAAGGGTGTGCAACTGCTCGTAGCCGCAAACGGCGACATTTGCAAGAGAAGCAGACCTTAAGGTACCGACCACATTCCGAAGGCGGGAGAAAGCGCAAGTCGAAGTCGTATCGAACTCCGCAGTTCGAGCAACTGCAGTTGAGGGTCTCGCTCTGCCTGCGGCTGAGGAGTGAAAGGAACAAGTCAAGGTTCTTTACAGGTGAGAAAAAAGTTGCTCTGGATTCCAGTTCTCGTCCATTTTATGGAGAATTCCTTCGCTTTAAAGATGAGTATTAATTGTTGGTAAACACATGTAAATGGCTAAACTAAGTTTAAAGTATACTAATTTCTTATGAATTTCCTTAGCGTATGTATGATTGATTCAAAGTACTGTCCCAGCTAATAATATCAATAATGTTACTTATATTGCGCATTACTTATATTTTTAAAACTGTATTATTCTAATCTGTATCGGCAGAGTGTACTACTATCCTGAAAGTGACAGGAAGGTTCATCCTGTTAGTTCACTCTTGCTTTTCTATAAGTTTTTTTTTCTTCTTCTTTTAATAGCTTTTGCTTTTGTTCATGCGGCTAATTTATAGATAGATGCACAATGTTGTTGCAAACTACAATTACTTCTATCATACATTTATCGTTCAAGCTATAAGATCTGATAAAACATCTTATTCCGATGTAACGGAAACTTAATTTAAAGACTCCGCGCACACGCACCGGCTCCGAAGGTAACTTTAGAATATTGGTATTGCATTGAGTTATCGTTGGCATTTACAATGAAATAATTATATGAGTCGTCATTGCCAACCAAGTAGCCGTTTTGTGACTTCTATACAGCAGGAAACTGATGATGATGGCTAAGCCATCGAAACTGCTATTGTAATAAACAATATTGTTGGCAATGATTACTCATAATTATTCCGAAGGTAGCGCTCAGCCAATACGACATGCTGTTCTATGCTGCAGAAAAACTAGTTATCAACTCTCTAATATCGTGAACTGACGCGGGAGATTGGAGTCAGAGTACTTCTTACCATAACGCGTGATAGAACCCCCCCCCCCTCTACGGACAAATTCGCTGGGCGAGCAGCCTCGCTTCAGGCGGTCGGACATCTTCCGCTTCCCTTCTCGCCAGCGCGTAACATAATGCCGCCTACGGATTGACAACAGATGAGCCAGTACCGGTTAATGCGGCGAGTGCGTGTGTAGGACAACAAACTTAGTTATCACGGCTTCGGGATCACGGCTTCGGGATCACGGCTTCGGGATCACGGCTTCGGGATCACGGCTTCGGGATCAGAGTTTCGTTTGATCTAGATGTGGGTCTTTGTGATTGTCTCAGTTGCAGAGTCCCTGTTTGCGTATGGCAGTTATGGCGGGGTGAGAGAGGACGTGATGTATTTCCCTACCTCCACCCCCACGGCGCTGGAGCCCGGATTGGACTTTTATACGAATCGATGTTTTGAAAACGTGGTCCCGGCTGTCGCCTCCCTGCCCCCGAGGCACCTGCCGCCAGTCGATCGCCACCGGGCGCGGCCTCGGGGTGGCGGCAGCCGCTAAGTGGGGTGGCGCGCACCCAGGCGAGGAAGCCGGCGGGGCGCAGGTCGCCTCCCAGGGCGTGAAATTCTTTCCGCCTCCCGCGCTAACGAGCAGGCCGCTCAACGGTGGTTTGGCACCGCTTGGTGGAAATCAGGCCTGCCGTTGTCCTGGGCAGGGAGCGATTGTAAACCGTGATCTGGATCTGACAAAGCTTAAGAACTCAGAGGGCAGTTTACCATCTACCAAGGAGACATTTAAAATATTGTGTAAAAGCGTGGAAGGTAATGAATTGTCTTATAATTAATTTAACAGCGAAGACATCCTCATCCAAGGTAAACGGAAAGACAAGAATTTTTGACGAATCGGCGCTGTTCACTTCATGGCCTGCAATGCAATGCATCCCACGCATACAATTTTAATTTATTTGCATTACTCTTAGTTTCAAAGCTTCTTTCAACAGGAACGTTAAAGAGCACATTCGTTGGAATGTAGCATCATGAGTAGTTTTCATGCTAATTTGTCCAGTTGGTGGAATGGCAAAACATTAGGGATAATCGCAACCTAACACGAGTTTGCCCACGTTTGTAACGCTGATAGGATATATTTGTATATGATACGATATATTTTCTTAAGCCCGTGGGATGGCTCGGACAGCGTGCTAGCTTTCCACGGTGTGATCCCGGGCTAGAGCTTTGCTTTACAATAAAATCGTCTCAATTTCTGTAGCTGTGTAACAGAAAAGGAAGTGCAGGCTCATGGAGTTTGCTAGATGTGGAGAAGAGAATAGATTTTAGATTTAGATTTATTCAGTCAAAAAAAAAAAACTTAAAAATTGTATGTGACGTACAGGGTAAAAGATTATCTGGACACGATTTCATGAGTTCCAGAATCCCTTCCCGTCATTTTAACCATAAATAGTTGAAAGATAAGTAACAGTTTTAAAATAAATAATAATTTTAAAAATAAATTTTAAAAATCGCAAGATTAGCAATATTTGAAAAATAGTAAATTTTTTTTCTGAGTTATAGACAACTTATTTGCATCGTTACATACATCTTGCTCGCCACATGCCTGTATTCCTTCCTTTCTCAGACGTGGAAATAAAAGTAGGTCAGAACCGTTAGCTAGCCAGCAGTCTTAAAAATACACAAATGCCAAGTACTTACTAGATCTATTTACTTATTTATTTGTAACGTTGGAAAACGGTTACCTGTGTGTGACATACTATGGGGGAGAGGTGCGATCTGTTCTTGAGCTCTGGAATCTCTAACATCGCTCTTATATGAAGTTACAGGGGATTTACTGTAGATTCTCCGGGGGTGAGGAAACTGAGTGCGGTCCAATGTTTTTGAGAACTGTAGAACTCTTTGACGGCAATGGCGACTTCTTGGAAATTTTTGAATTTTTCGACTTAAGCTCGCAGCCCTTTTTTGGCTTTTGAATTTATTTTTTTGTTATAATTTTCGAAAATTTGCAGAACTTTTTCCCCAACTTTTTGAGAACGCTAGAACTGTTTGTTTGCTACTCAGAACTCTCAAAATATTTAGGATTTTCAAACTTCAGCCCACCGACTTCACACACCTCTTAATGCGTTCCTTGCGCGTTCGGCCGGCGCAAGGGACCGGGCGGGCCTTGTTTACTCCGTGCCCGAGCCGTTGCGCAAGCGGTTTCACCGACGACGACCTGTCGTCGCGGCGCCGCGTGAACGAGTACAAGGCGCCGCCCCCCCCCCTTGGTCCATTTGCATTTGAAGCGGCCGCCCGCTTACGTCAAGCGGCGCCTCCGCGCCCCGCGCCTCCACTCCCCGCAGCCGGCGCGGTGCGGCGCCGCCACTTGGCGTTCAGCGCAGGCGCTGGCAGACCCGTAGGCGAGCGCAGGCTAAGTTCATTTCATTTTTTATTACAATTTTTAAACTTGTTTAGTAAGCGATCATGTAGTAAATGCAATTATTCCTGTAGTAAGATTCAATACACATGATTTAGTTGCGTTTAGTAAACCAATCATAAGTGAATAAAGAAATAATTGTCAGAGGTACAATACTTGTTTCATTAGGTGAGATCTACATTTCATTTCTTCACACTATTAAACAATGGTTAGTACGCGCGCGTTCTCAGCCATCTGACCCATTCGAAATGTTATAGAGCCCATGTGAAGTGTGTGAATTCAACGCTCTATACATAATAAAGCTATATAAATGTCGTCTTTAGTATTTTGTTGATTTTAAATAATGAGTATGTTATATTCTAAACTAATGGAAGGAATACGGTCGGTAGCCTCCCGAATTCAGTAATTAGATTGTGATTAGATAGTAATTAGATTCGCAATGTGGTGTGACAGGCAACGGGACCCTTGAAAAATTCTGAGGGGGACAAGGTCCATTCCACCCCATCCCGTCTGCGCAGGTGACACAGTGATCAAAAGTTTGAAGGCATTAACAGCCGAAGGAGGGAGGAAGTCGTTATTCATGAGGATGGTTCAACTTTTGATGTCACAATATATGTCAAAGCTTATTGGTGAACATGTGACAGCTCTACGTCGATTCTTAACGCCGCGTATCGTACAGAGTAATGCACTTTAACCGCCGTCACCGTTTAACATCGTTTCACCCGACAACACCGCTCAGAAGCATTTACAAGTTGAAGGCCATTGATAACAATTGAATACATTGTCAAGATTTTTGAGCATATTTGTATTAGTTTGGGATAAATTCCCTCACATACAAAACGCCGCAACTCGAACTCACGTGACAACTGTTCACGTTCAACTGTCACTCGCTGGGTTGTGATAAAAAAAAATTATTGTGTGAACATGAAACAAAACGTGAAGGATAGGGAAAAGCGTCCAAAGAATACAGCTTCAAATAACTTACCTGTAATATAACAATATTGCCATACTTTTTACGTGTTGAAGGCAATATAGTATATTACAAGAGAATTAGTTAGGATGCAATAAGTTGAAAGAAATAATAGTTGTAAATTCGCTGTACAGTGGAACAATTTCTAAAGCCACACTAATTCACACTTTTTCTACTCTCGATTTTAGACAGAAATAGATTTTAGACACCCGCAGGAACAAGATAAATTAAAGACACTACTCTCGTTGAGTAGTTTCGTAATCCGAGCAATACGCAAGTTAAGGAGCCATTGTGTCGCCACCCATATTATCTACAGCCTATTACGTATTCAGTGTGTGTAGAAGGTATACGGGAAAAATATCTGAGAAGTAAAGGTTGCAAAAGATGTTGACGCCACACGTCATTCATCTTGGCAGACCTCTAGATGATAATAATCTCTTCACAGCTTAAAATCCCCATTCTATTTCATTGAACTACCTTTGAGTCTCTACTTTATTATCACTTCATTAGGAGTTACACTTTTATCATTGTGATGTGCCAGTTTAATTCGTAGTGTATTTTACAGCGCTATTGTTATATATTATTAATATTATTATTAAACTCATTTTAAATACAGTGGGGCATTCAAATACTTACGATATCACTGCTTAGATCAGTCCTACCCAAAACTGACCCTAGACAGAAGTTCTAAACACAGGGTCGGTATGACCCCCCCCCCTGCGTCGACGTAATGTTAAAAGGGTCAATGATGATTAAGGGGTCGACAGGGTTAGAGCGAAAAGGAAGTTGGGACTGACAAGAATCTCAACTGAATGCAAAAAAAATTGTAATGTAGTTGTTAATTAGTTATGTTCTGATAGAAAGCTACAATGCATCTAACAATATGCGCGTTACAAATTAGCGTCTTTTGTGTCCATTATTCGTTTTTAGTATGATTAGAGAAATTAACAAATAATAACTAGGATTACGTATTTACAACGTTACTCTACAGCGCATTATACACTCTATTGGAGAATATGTAACACGCAGAACTCTATTGACCCATTAACAAAAGATGTTCAACAGCGTTTTGAAAGCTTTGAGCGACAATGAACAATAGAAACGGAACTACTCTTAAGCATGGGTTCGTAGGCTTCGCGGCGCGGAGCCTGCCTCAGCAGTATAGCTTGAAGAAGCACAGCCAAGATGGCCGAAACGCTCAGTCCAATTAACTGAGACGCGGGCTCGTCCCGGAAGCCAAGAATACACTCATCTTAGCGGAAGCGTCTCCAATTTGGAAATGTATTTATGAAAATACAGATATGCGACATACCTTTATGTCATTTACGTTCATTTCTTTGTGTTATGATTGAGGAAGAAAGTAAAAGGGGCGCTTTTGAAAGTCAGTGGAAGGAAAGGGCTGGGAGTGGCAGAGCCACCCCTTGAGCCCCCGCCCAGGGCAGCCGCGCAGCTGGCGCACGGTTGCCACCGGAGCCAAGCGAACTACTCCGTCAGTCGTGGATAACTGGCTTTGCGGAGGGGGCGCCGTCTGACTTGAGAGGCTCGTTTGAACCCGTTCTCTCAGTGATCCTGGCAAACCATACGATGGTTACCTGACCCCTCAGGGTAAAGGCCCATTCACAATGCAAAGGTATACATAAGCATGGCGTTAACGTAAAATTTAGGACTTCGTCCATAAGCGGACTCATTCACAATGCGTTCGCATAAGCATAACACGTAAGACGTTAACTTAAGAGCTTGCAAGCTTCTGTGCTTATGCTTACGGAAGATATAAGAAATGAACCAATCACAGAACGGTAACTCAAAATCGAGAATCGAAATTGGAGCGAAGTCAATACAAGAACTAACGCCATATGTGACATACACACAGTCGATATCTTGAAATCGATTCTCACATCTAACCAGAAAGTCTCACAGCCAAGAGAAACGTATTTTTTCTTACGTTTATGTAATGCATTGTGAATACTTCAGTCTATCGCTTATGTGAATGTTTATTCCAATGCGCTATGCTTATGTTTACATTTGCATTGTGAATGGGCCTTAAGGGGCGAGGACAGGACAAGGAAGACGAAGGAAAGCTTGTGCGCGGTCCATGGCCCGTTTGTTAGAGAACTACGCCGGCATTCGCCCAGTGTCGCACGTAGAACTCGAGTGCTCCTCCAGACAGCGACTTGGCTAGTAGCTAAAATCCTCTACCGTCCATCGTGAACCCTCGGCGCTCTCGGTGAGAGCCGCTGGGCAAAGCTGGCCGCTCGGTGGGAAGAGATAAGCCAGGGCGGTCGTCGTCCCGTCGATGCGACGGCGTGGGTTGACCCGAGGGCGATTGATTTATCAGCGCCTTCAGCCTCCGCATTGCGCTGCGCTTCGTTCCGGCTGCGCCGCAGCGGGCCGCGGTGCGGAAGCCACCTCTCTCCCGCACAAGACGATCGACTGACTCCGCGCACGTCAACTGCTGCGGTCAGTAATCACATCAGTGAAGTGATGCTTTATCCCAAGAGGTGGCGACGTGGGATGAGGTTTTTATCCCGAGATGTGAGGTCCGGCGCCAAGCTACACGTCGGCTTGAGGGGAATGTCCCCCTAGGTATATCCTCCTGCAGAGCACCACCCCAGACGGGACAAACTAAGCAACCGACTGGTCTCTCGTCATGTGTGATAAGTGCAAGCAATCGTAAGTGTATTCAAGGGGAGAGGGCAGGTCAAGGATAAGATAGCGAAAGATCGTGTGCCGAAGTGTTCCGACATTCGCCTGGTATTGATTGAAGAAACCGTGGGAAACAGAGCAGCCGCATCCTCCAGCAACAGATCCTCCAGCAATTCGACCTAGCTATAGAGTTACGCTGTTTGCCCTTTCGAAATAACTGCTAACCGTAAGCTGGCCAAGGAAAATTCGCCACCATTCGAATTAAGGACCTTCGTATCTATGAAACTGCAGTTCCAGACTTAGCCTCATACGGTGTTGGGACCAGATTTTCACAGAATTTGGATTAAATCACAATTATAAGCAAAGTTTTCAGTTTATTCTTCCGACTTTTACTCTAGCACAATTCTGCACCATATAAATACATCGTGATTAAACTGAACTAGAAATTTCTATCCTATCTTTTGATACATCGAAATACTCTGTTTCTACCCAGTGTGTATAACAAATACAGAAAAGTGTGCAGAATTTAAAAAAAGCTATTAAAACCAACTGCTACAGGCATCCCTCAAAAAGAAAGAAAAATATATTTTTTCCGCACTATAAAAAAGTATTTGCCCCTCTTCCAATGGTGTAGTTTTGGATTCAGCATCGGATTCAGCAAACGTACTTTCGCCAAAACACTCACTGAGGACATCAACTCGTCTTACGTATTATGCACGAAAACAAAAAAACACTGATTATGATCGATTAACATGGAAAGTGAAACCCACGCGGGGAAAATCTCCAGAGGTTGTTCCTTGACCTTCTCCTACACGCCTGACAAGACTGGCGATATGACCTTTCCCCTCTACCCACCTGTGGCGCTAAATTTCAACTTAAGAAAACATTCGAAACACACGAAATGTGTGGGCACCAACCACTGACTCTTATTTTTAGGTTAGTTTGGAGATAAAAAGACGTTAATGCACGGAATATAACCGATTAGTACAGTGCGGATATTAATGAAATGTATTTTTTTTCTTTTTCACTTAAGGACAATGCCGTTTAGTATATAAATTCATTTTGTGATATGGCAAAAAGGAAATAATACATTTTTATAGGTC
>BOPP01000006.1:1069039-1082287 GCA_017312745.1 Gryllus bimaculatus | reverse complement strand
CGGCGGTGCGGCGGCGGTCGCAGCCTCTCCGTGGATATGCAGCGAGGGAGGGGGGGGGGGCGAGGAGAGAGACCATTCCACGCGCCTCCGCCCTTCTGGAAACCAGCCGTTCCGCTCAGAGGTGAAACCGCGCCTTCCCCCGCACACACTTTCCCCGCCACCGCCCCGCCTGCGCCTTCCACCCGCGGGGCCCCACTAAAACCTCCCCTTGTGGTGGTCCCCAACGGGCGGGGTCCCTCACCCGAAACGGACCGCGCGGGGCCCCGCCCCCGGCCCCCCCCCGCCCCTCGGTGAGCGAAAACGAAGCCCCTCCTCACCCGCAGCGCGCGGGCCGTCAGCTTGGCAGGAATGTCGTTGAGGAACGTTTGGGCACCTTTCCCACGTCGCGACGGCGGTGCGCGCTTCGTCAAGCAGCAGAGCCCTTCCGAACGCCGCCACCGCTGCAGACACGGCCGCACCCGCCGCCCGTTGGAAAGGGATGGGTTCACGGAGGGGTAGGTATCGCCAGACCCTCCGGCGACGTGACGAACAAGGGACGCAGCAGGTAAAACGCAGCGATCGGCGGCACAGTGAGAAGGCTTACCATTTAAAAACTGATGTTTTTCTAGCGGTGGCATGTATGGCCCATCCTCCCGCTCGCGTAGCGAGAGTTCCTCAGCTGCTTGCCGCAGCAGCGCCCGCCCGCTGTAACCCCCCCAGTGGAAGGTCTCCCATTCAAGCCATGCTCTGCGCTACGAGCGCTCGTAAGCGCGTGCGCCCGTCGCAACGTGGGAAGAGGCCCTTTGGACAACGCTTCCTCTCTAATCACTATGCAGATCGATGTCTGTCGTCAAACAGTAAATATAAAACAAAGCCGTGATGCTTTTTCCTGGATATTCACTCAATTTAATGAAATACGTCATCAGTACATGTTTCGGGACAAGCGGCTGTGCAGTAGAATGATGAATCACCCTCTTTTTAGAGCAAGGGTTATGGACGGAACGCGCAGTGTCTGCGCGGGCGGATAATAAACTGGATCTGGTGAAAGAAGCAACCTTCTGTAGTAAAGGCAGAACGACGCCCTTCCCAAACGGACGCCAACGCTGCACGGCTTCCGAAGACCCGCGGCTCGTAGCAGAGCATTGCTTTTGAATGGACGTCTTCCCGTGCGGCGGATCACGCGAAGCGCAGGAGGCCGTGCTCGCCACCGCTTGCAGACAGCAGATTTAACGATGCCACGGCGGCGCGCGTCCGTCAAGCAGCAGAGCCCTTCCGCCGCCGCCACCGTGCTCGCTACGCCGCACCGCTGCCACCGTGGAAGGGCGGTGTTGGTTCTGGATGGGGTAGGTTTCGCCGGACCCTCCGGCGACGACAACAAAAGTGACCGGAAGCAGGTAGAACACTGCGCGCCGGTGCGCAATGGGAACGCTCCCATGTAAAGCTCGTGTTCCTGCTAGCGTGCGCGTGCCCCCTCCCCCGCCTTCGCGTAGCTGGAGTTGGGCTGCCGCAGCAGACGCATCCGCTGCACGGTGGGAAGGCCTCCATGTCAAACCAATGCTCTGCTAGACCGCGCTGCTGCAAAAGCGCGCCGGTCGCGCCGTGGAAGGGGCCCTAAAAACGGAGCAACCAGCGGCGCCTCCTGCGCTTCTCATGCGAGAGTCCGGTGCTGAACGCAGCGAGTCCGCCGCACGCGAGGTCTCCATTTCAAACCAATGCTTGAAGCGCGGTAGCAGGTGGCAGCGGGAGAAGGGGACCCCAAATATGGTATTCCCCACTGGCGTGCGCGCGTCGGACGTATTTACCTGCTGCGAGTTCGATGTGTGTTTATCGTGCGTCGAGGGTCGGCGAGAAACCTTCGGGACCCGTTGCACACGCGCGCGCAGCCGCGAACGCAGCGCTCCGAGCGCCGGGGGCTCCTAGGCCAGGAAGCCATTGTTTAAATGGAAGATGCTCACGTGCGGTGGAGTCTTGCCGCCGGTGGAGACAAGCGGCGGCGGACTTGTCGCTTACGCGAAGCGGAGGAGGAGCGTACGGCGGCCACCCTAGCAGAAACCGCGCTTTAAATGTAGTTTCCTCTGTAACCGCGCGGCGTTTTACCCTGCCGGTCTGGTCGTCGAGGGTCAGGAGAAAACCTACTCCTGCAGAAACCACCTTCCTTCCGACGCGGACGGCGGGTGCAGTCGGTGCGGTGCAGCTGGTGACGGGCGTCGCAAGAGCCTCGCCGCTTATCGAAGCGGCGGCCGCCGCGCGGATGTGAGGAAGGCGCCCGGGACGAGATCCGATTGTTCCGACACTGGTCTGCGTTGCCTGCGACCATTCATCTCCAGTAAGGCCAGGATGGGACAAGCGCGCGTCGTGGCCAGTTGGACCGTCGTGCCGCGCGGCCGGCGAGGCGAGTCAAGGACGGTTTAACTCTCCGCGGCGGGAAGTGGAACGAAATGGCCAGCTTCTGCAAGCACTTGTCGCACGAAAGCCAGCGCTCAGTGAAGTCAGTTATCGCCATTGACGTTTCCGGCGCAGTGGCTCAGATTAGCAATTCACTCGTACGAAGGAATAGGACATCCGCCAAGTCCGCGAATCCAGAAGAGAAGAAGATTCAAAATGTACAATTTCTCGACTGCTGAAGCCGCCGTCTGGAGCAAATTCCATTTGATCGTGGTATCGCCCGATACAAGATGTGTATAGACTAGAAAGTAGTGAAGAAGCTAGACAACGAGATAGTGGAAACTAGACACGAGATAGTGAAACTGACAGATAGTGAAACTAACGAGGATAGTAAACTAGACACGATTTTTTTATGTAAATACTTATTGTAGATAAAAACTAGACACGAGATAGTGAAACTAGACACTGGATTTACTCACAATAATTCTAGTAGAAGTGAACGTTTTCCCATGAAATTCCGCCAAATCTTTTGAAATCGCTAATGCGAAAAAGGCCAAAACACCCTAATCCTTTCCCATATGTTCAGTGGCTTATTCTCCGCGGGTGCAGTGGAAGGCACGCAGAACGCGGTGCCCCTGCGCCACAGCAGGGAGACCTGCAGGGGCCACGAGGGGGGGGGGGGGGACTTCCTCATTGGCGCTGCGACTGCGCCGCCGCCGCCGCTGCTCCCCGGTAGGCACCCGTCCCCTGTCCCCCCTCCTCTCGGCCCCCCCGCCCCTCGTTGGCAGGGCAACGATTGAAGCTCTGCGCTCCCTCATGGGCCAATGCGCCAAGCCTCCGCAGAGTTCTGCAGGTTCCATTCAA
Organism: Gryllus bimaculatus; assembly: GCA_017312745.1. Classification (NCBI taxonomy): domain Eukaryota; kingdom Metazoa; phylum Arthropoda; class Insecta; order Orthoptera; family Gryllidae; genus Gryllus; species Gryllus bimaculatus. Next base: position 1,079,059 of record BOPP01000006.1, on the reverse strand, counting down.
CGGACGACCGCTGTTACAGCAGAACTGGAGATCAGCTTCAGAAATTATTTAAATGGGAGGGGGCATTTTAATAAAGGATAAATTGAATAATATAAATATTTCATTTATATTAATAACTATCTAATTAATTTAAAGATGTAATTTTAAAAGAACTTATAGGTTCGAAACAAACACTGTATAGTGGCAGTCTTAATTATTTCAATGCCATATCAGTTCCTAAATTTTATTACAATAAAATATTATATACTAATACTCTCTTGCAAAAGAATCTGTTGTATCCGGTGAGCGAGGACTAGAGAAAGAAAATGTTTTAAATAAAAAAATACACAATTTAAAATAATTTATTATAAGGCGTGACCCACATGTGGAATTTTTTCCAATGAGGAACTATTCAATTCACACGTTACTTTGAATTAGTGGTTTCCGTTATATCTATATTCATGTGAATGAGCCTTAAACCTTCTTATCTCGCCATATCGTCCGATTATTCACAACATTGATTGTAACTTTCGCCTATGCATTTTCAACGAGTTGGCTTTCTGGACTGCTTTAATTCGTACAGTGAAATTTTAATTCTGAAGGGGGAAAACACGTCAGTTAAACATTTCCTTTTATTAATTATTTGCCAAACTGGAATGAAAAAAGCAACAAGACTAAGAAGAATTCGAGTTATTCGCTCAAATTTTACGCCGGCAAACAATTAAACTAATAATTATGCTTCCGTTTCTTACCGCGATTGAAACGTTAAGGGATTTCTTGCCTCTGGACTCTCCTAAAAGTACTTCTATACAAGTCTCGTTTCACTTTTACCTTTTCTTTCCTCACAAGCGCATTACCCTTGTTTCTGGTTCACGAACAACTTATTACACATAGGTTCGAAGACGATGGGACTGGGAGATTAACTGCGCTGTAATTACGAAAAGCGATGAAGCGGCTCCAATGGCCTTTCCATTACGTGACCGAAGCACACTGCGCACAAGCAAGTGAAATCTAGGAGCTCTAAAGGAGGGCTGCAGCGTGAAGGAAGTGCACATCACGACCACAATAAAAAACCATTAAGCTTCGACGCCAAACAGCGCAACTTTGAATTCGAAGAAAGAAGAAGATTACATTTGCTCGTTACAAATTCACAAGTCAGTTAACTATTGCCATTTCAATATTGTATACAGACATCACACTTAGGAGGAAGCAAGGAATGGACATATTCATAAGTGCTTGGTGTGTGGTGTGTGTGTGTTGTGTGTGTGTGTGTGTGTGTGTGTGTGTGTGTGGCTGGGGGCGTTGGTGCAAAACTACCTGGCTTGCAGCTAACTGGATAATTCCACTCATCACTCATATTCCGTAATACCCAGGATATTCAAAAACCTTTCTTTTCGCTCTTTGTCAACATTTCAACACTATACCATAAGAAGAACAAGAATGAAAGACCGCAGACACGTAGCAATGAAAGAGAATGAGAGACCGAAACAGAGAAAGAGCGAAGAGGGGTAAACCGCCAAGAAGAGAAGGGACGAGCTGCTTCGCGGGGCGGAGCCAAGCGCTTTGCCGCGCCGCGGTGCAGCGGAGGAAATCGCCGCGCGCTCGGCGATTCGAGGGAACGGCCTCGATTGGCGGCCCCGCCCCCTCCCCTCCCGCCCCTCCCCACCGCAACCCCTCCGACCCATTTCCCTCCCCGCGCTCCGATGCACCCTCGACAAGCAAGCGCTTTCCTCGTAAATCGGAGGCTGCAGGTCAGTGGGGTGGCTGCGTAACGAATATCTTTGAAAAGGTCTCCTGACTATGGATATCGTAGCACACATCCTGGTATGATAATAATAATAATTAATAATAATAATAATAATAATATATAATAATTTAATTAATAATAATAATAATAATAATAATCTAATAATAATATTATAATAATATAATAATTTAATAATAATAATAATAATTTAATAAATATAAAATTTAATAATATAAATAGTATATTAATAAACCGAGCGAAGTGGCACATTGCGTAAGCGCGCTGACTTCGTTATCAGGAGGTCTCGGGTTCCGATTCCCGGCCCGGCCATCCTAACCGGGGTTTTCGTGGTTTCCCCTCTGTCATAAGGCGAATGCTGGCGATGGTTTAAAAAGTCCACGATCTACCTTCACCAATATCCTAACACCTCCTAATCCATTAATCCACTTCAAGGCGTAACAACCTTGTTGTATCCAAGGATACAGCTGAAAAGCTGATCCTGGGAAGAATTACCACACGTTAATCGTGTAGCGTGGTCAGTAATGGTCTAATACGCAATAATAAATATACTTTAATAATACATAATAACTTTAATAATATAATAATAACTCATTATTATCTTTATTGTTTAAACTTCCACCATAGGTCATAGTTTTAAGTTTTAACAATTACGTGGAATTTTTTCCCGATTCGCAATTAATTACGAGTTTCGAGTCCATTGCTACTTCATGTGATGTTTGATTATCAAAGAATTCATTGCCGCAGCAGGGAATAGAACCCGGATCTCTTGGTTTAAGCGCAGTTGCTCTACGAGTTCTACGCTTTTAAAAAGCAACTTTTGAACACAGCGAGGTCCTGGGTTCGATTCCAGCTGGGCTAGCCAATTCTTTGAAAAATTCATATCCTGTAATAACAATTGTATTAACTATAAAAATAAAAATTAATAATAATAGCCAACAATATTTGCAAACAAGTAAATTAAAGGCCACATTTTGTAATATCATATTACGTAACATTTTTATAATCTTTCATATAAAGAACCACAAAGAAAAATGATTATGCTTTTTTTAATTCTTCCAAGAGTTTATCTCAACAACGCATTTCTGAATGAGAAGTGTTTTGTTATGGAATACATTTTCCTGATCGAAGTGCAAACTCGTGAAATGAGCTGCCGCACCAAATGCATGATGCAAGGGGTTCTGCTCCCTTTTGGGGCGGTCTTAAACCCCATTTCCTCCTTCCAACGACCCATTTTTCCCCCTCCTCACACACTTTACTGCTTCCCCGCGCAAGCTCTGCCTGCTAAACAGCAGCAGATTTCGCCCTGGAGGCAGTGTAGTCTGCATGTAGAGATTTATGTGAAAAGTAGACTGAATATAACTGAAATTTACATTGCTAAGACTCATTTTCATCGTGATTAGGGTAACTTTAGAATCATTTAAATGAACTTGTTGGAGGTGTGATTAACTGGCCCTACTGACGAGTTTTCGTCCTAGTTTTAGCAGATCGGTTGCATCTCTCTCAACAAAATACCTATTTTTCGAAATTTGTGTTTTCGACTTTTGGCCAGGTTTTGACGAATATTTTCCACAGTGCGCCGCCCGCCGTGGATGGGGGATTCGCCGACCCTCCGGCGACGACGAACAAAGAGACCGCAGCAGGTAAAACGCAGCGATCGGCGGCACAGTGGGAAGGCTACCATTTAAAGCTGTGTTTTTCTAGCGGTGGCACGTAGGCCCTCCTCCGCTTCGCGTGGCGAGAGTTCTCAGCTGCTTGCCGCAGCAGCGCCCGCCCGCTGCATGTGGGAAGGTCTCCATTCAAGCCAATGCTCTGCTACGGGCTCTCGGAAGCGCGGCGCCGTCGCAACGTGGGAAGAGGCCCTTTGACAGCTTCCTCTTCTTAATCACTATGCAGATCGATGTCTGTCGTCAAAGTAAATATAAAAACAAAGCCGTGATGCTTTTTTCTGGATATTCACTCAATTTAATGAAATAAGTCATCAGTACATGTTTTCTGGAAAGCGGCTGTGTAGAAGTGATGATCACCCTCTTTTAGAGCAAAGGGTTATGGACGGACGCGCGTGTCTGCGCGGGCGGATAAAACTGATCTGGGTGAAAGAAGCACCTTCTGTAGTAAGCAGAACGGCCCCTTCCAACGACGCCAACGCTGCACGCTTCCGAAGACCGCGGCTCGTAGCAGAGCATTGCTTTGAATGGACGTCTTCCCCGGTGCGGCGGATCTACGCGAAGCGCAGGAGGCCGTGCTCGCCACCGCTTGCAGAACACAGATTTAACGATGCCACGGCGGCGCGCGTCCGTCAAGCAGCAGAGCCCTTCCGCCGCCGCCACCGCTGCTCGCTACGCCGCACCGCTGCCCACCGTGGAAGGGGGTGGGGTCTGGAGGGGTAGGTTTCGCCGACCCTCCGGCGACGACGAACAAAGTGACCGGAGCAGGTAGAACACTGCGGCCGTGGCGCAATGGGAACGCTCCCATTTAAAGCTGTGTTCTGCTAGCGGTGGCGCGTGCCCCCTCCCCCGCTTCGCGTAGCTGGAGTTGGGCTGCCGCAGCAGACGCCACCCGCTGCACGTGGGAAGGCCTCCATTCAAACCAATGCTCTGCTACGCACCGCGCTGCTGCAAAGCGCGCCGCGGTCGCGCCGTGGGAAGGGGCCCTAAAACGGAGCAACCAGCGGCGCTCCTGCGCTTCTCATAGCGAGAGTCCGGTGCTGAACGCAGCGAGTCCGCCGCACGCGAGGTCTCCATTCAAACCAATGCTGAAGCGCGTAGCGGTGGCAGCGGGAGAAGGGGACCCCAAATATGGTATTCCCCACTGCGTCGCCGGTCGCGACGTTTTACCTGCTGCAGTCCATTTGTTTATCGTCGTCGGAGGGTCGGCGAAACCTTCGGGCCCCTTCACACGCCGCCACCGCAGCACGCTTCCGAGCACCGTGGCTCCTAGCAGAGCATTGGTTTAAATGGAGATCTCACGTGCGGTGAGTTTGCGCCGTTGCGACAAGCGGCGGCGGACTGTCGCTACGCGAAGCGGAGGAGGGCGTACGCGCCACCGCTAGCAGAACACCGCTTTAAATGGTAGGTTTCCCTCTGTACCGCGCGGCGTTTTACCTGCCGCGGTCTGTCGTCGAGGGTCAGAGAAACCTACTCCTGCAGAAACCACCTCCTTCCGACGCGGACGGCGGTGCAGTCGTGGCGTGCAGCTGTGACGGCGTCGGAAGAGCCTTGCCGCTTATCGGAAGCGCGCCGCCGCGGCGATGTGGGAAGGCGCCCGGACGGAGTCCATTGTTCCTGAACACTCATCTCCAGTTAAGCAGGATGGGAAGCGCGCGTCGTGCCAGTTGGAGCGAGCGTCGTGCCGCGGCCGCGGAGGCGAAGTCAAGACGGTTTAATCTCCGGCGCGGGAAGTGGAACGAAATGGCCAGCATTTGCAAGCACTTGGCGCACGAAAGCAGCGCTCAGTGAAAGTCATTATCGCATTGACGTTTCCGCGCAGTGGCTCAGATTAGCAGATTCACTCGTACAAGGAGTAGGACATCCCAAAGTCCCGAATCCAGAAGAAAGAAGATTCAAAATGTACCAATTCTCGAGTGCTGAAGCCGCCGTCGGGAACAAATTCCATTTATCGTGGTCATCGTACCCGATACAAAACTTGTGATAGTGAAACTAGACACGAGATAGTGAAACTAGACACGAGATAGTGAAACTAGACACGAGATAGTGAAGCGGCGGCGGCAGGCGCAGTCGCGCGCCAAAGAGGAAGTCCCCCCGCCCCCGTGGCCCTGCAGGTCTCTGCCTGTGCGAGGGGCACAGCGTTCTGCGTCGCTTCCCCGCTGCACCCGCGGGAGAATAAGCCAAGCTGAACATATGGGAAAGGATTTAGGGTGTTTTGGGCTTTTCTCGGCATTAGCGATTTCAAAAGAATTTGGCGGAATTTCATGGGAAAACGTTCCTTCTACTCGAATTATTGTGAGTCATCCAAGTGTCTAGTTTCGCTATCTCGTGTCTAGTTTTTCACTATCTCGTGTCTAGTTTACTACTCGGTGTCTAGTTTTCTAACTACTCGGTGCAGGTTAAAAACGTCGCGACCGGCGAGCGCAGTGGGGAATACCATATTTGGGGTTCCCTTCTCCCGCTGCCACCGCTACCGCGCTTCGCATTGGTTTGAATGGAGACTCGCGTGCGGCGGCTCGCTGCGTTCAGCCCCGGACTCTCGCTATGAGAAGCGCAGGAGCGCCGCTGGTTGCTCCGTTTTTAGGCCCTTCCCACGGCGCGACCGCGGCGCGCGTTTGGCAGCAGCGCGGCGCGTAGCAGAGCATTGGTTTGAACAGGAGGCCTTCCCACGTGCAGCGGGTGCGTCGCTGCGGCAGCCCAACTCAGCTACGCGAAGCGGGGAGGGCACGCGCACGCTAGCAGAACACAGCTTTAAATGGGAGCTTCCCATTGCGCCACGGCGCAGTGTTCTACCTGCTTCCGGTCACTTTGTTGTCGTCGCCGAGGGTCGGCGAAAACCTACCCCTCCAGACCCCCACCCTTCCACGGTGGGCAGCGGTGCGGCGTAGCGAGCCAGCGGTGGCGGCGGGGAAGGGCTCTTGCTGCTTGACGGACGCCGCGCCGCCGTGGCATCGTTAAATCTGTGTTCTGCAAGCGGTGGAGGCACGGCCTCCTGCGCTTCGCGTAGATCCGCCGCACCGGGAAGACGTCCATTCAAGCAATGCTCTGCTACGAGCCGGGTCTTCGGAAGCGGTGCAGCGTTGGCGTCGTTGGGAAGGGGCCGTTCTGCTTACGAAGGTGGCTTCTTTCACCCAGATCAGTTTTTATATCCGCCCGCGCAGACACGCGCGTCCGTCCATAACCCTTTGCTCTAAAAGAGGGTGATCATCACTTCTAAACAGCCGCTTCCCGAAAACATGTACTGATGACTTATTTCATTAAATTGATTGAATATCAGAAAAAGCATCACGGCTTTGTTTTTATATTTACTTTGACGACAGACATCGATCTGCATAGTGATTAAGAGAGGAAGCTTGTCAAAGGGCCTCTTCCCACGTTGCGACGGCGCACGCGCTCGTAGCAGAGCATTGGCTTGAATGGAGACCTTCCCCGTGCAGCGGGCGGGGGCGCGTTGCTGCGGCAAGCAGCTGAGAACTCTCGCTACGCGAGCGGAGGAGGGCCTACTGCCACCGCTAGAAAAAAACAGTTTTAATGGTAGCCTTCTCACTGTGCGGCGATCGCTGGCGTTTTACCTGCTGCGGTCCCTTTGTTCGTCGTCGCGGGGAGGGTCGGCGATACCTACCCTCCTGAACCCACCCCTTCCAGCGGGCGGCGGTGCGGCCGTGGCTGCAGCGGTGGCGCGTCGGAAGGGCTCTGCTGCTTGACGGAAGCGCCGCGCCGTCGCGACGTGGGAAAGGGCCAAAACGTTCCTCAACGACATCCTGCCAAGCTGACGGCCCGCGCGCTGCGGTGGAAGGGGCTTTCGTTTTCGCTCACCGAGCGCGGCGGGGGCGGGCGCGCGGTCGTTCGGGTGAGACGCGTGGGCACACAAGGGTGCCGCGGTGGAAGGCGCAGGCGGGGGCGGTGGCGCGAAAGTGTGTGCGGGGGAGGGCGCGGTTTCACCTCTGAGCGGAACGGTGGTTTCCAGAAGCGGCGGAGGCGCGTGGAATGGGTCTCTCTCTCGCCCCCCCCTCCCTCGCGCATTCCACGAGGAGGCTGCGGACCGCCGCCGCCCCGCCGTTTTCCTGAGCCACGACTCGACGCCACGACGCCTCGAGGGACAGAGTGAAGCCGTCGAGGAGAAGGCCAAGGCTGCGGCCTTCGCCGCGGCGGGTTTACTCTTCATGCGAAACAGGGCGGCCCATAAATTCGCCGTCGCCGCTGCGCAAGCGGGGTCCTCTAAAGGTTTTAAAAGAACGCGTGCATTTTATTGCACATTTGATTACATTTATCAACACAAAAAGTTTACTTTCGTAAAATATGATCAATTCATGTTTTTCCTCTTTTTTATGCGCTATTTTTCGGAATTGATCACGACCGTGCAGGAACTGCCTTGTCATCTGAGAATGTAACAGCAGGGGGAGGATTTTGATGACCGAAAACAATGTTAAAAATGATCAATAAAATGCTTTTGAGGCATTTTAAAAAATGTCCCTAAAAATAAAGAAAAATGATTTTAAAAACATATCGATCAAAACCACGATGAACAACTCAAGATGTTGGGAATGTTATTGATGTTATGATCCCTTTTGTTCAAGGGAGCTCAGCTCGCCAAGGTTTACTTTTTTGGGTTTTTCTTTAAATAAAATCTTTGCTATTTATTTATCGCGAAATCGGTCGAACTATGGTGGCGTGGTGCAAGGAACCATAGGATTATAGTATTCACAATGGCCGACATTACAATACATGAATGAGCGAAGCAATCGTAATAGGCTACTCAGGAATTCTGAGGGTTGGCACTCGTAACTATTGTTTTGAAACAAGTACCATTGAAATAATGTTGGATGAAATCAGCAAAAAATGGAGTAAAAGGATGGAAATGACGAAAAGGAAAACAATGACTTGATTAGTCAAAATCGACGAAAATGCAAAAAAATGACTATAAAATGTAAACAATAAATATATAAATGAAACACACCTATACAAAATTACAAAGGGTATGTAATTCCGGTGCCCAAGAAAAAATCACTATTAATAAAAAAAAAAAGATAACAAAGGAAACATATATAAAAAAAAAAAAGAATATATATACGAAAACGGCATATGTCCTTATCCAGTGAACTAAAGCATAAAAAAATAATTCGATATCGCAGTACTAATACGGTTTATACGGTGCACTTAAAACGCTTTTACAACCAAACTATAAAAAATAAAGATAGATAGCGTTTGTGTTCCACTCACAGTACACACGTGTATCCTACGCACATCGTCACAAGTGATCATAGCCCACGGGTCACAGCAACGGACGTCATATGCGCCAGTCCTAGGTCAGCAGCACGTGTAGCGAAACGGCTCAACGAACACACCATCCTGGACGATCCTCTTCCCGGTCGGGTTTCACCTTTCCATGTTAATCGATCATAATCAGTGTTTTTTTTGTTTTCGTGCATAAACGCAAGACGAGTTGATGATCCTCAGTGAGGTTGTCTCTCCTTCCGCCCGGAACAGTCAGTTTGCATGAATCCGATGCTGAATCAAAAAAAACCCATTGGAAGAGGGCACCAAATACTTTTTTTACCTAGTGCGAAAAATATACCTACTTTCTCTCTTTCTTTTGAGAGGATGCCTGTAGCAGTGTGGCTCTTTCAATAAGCTTTTTTTAATTCTGCACACTTTTCTGTATTTGTTATACACACTGGTAGAAACAGAGTTTCGAATGTATCCAAAAGATAGGATAGAAATTTCTAGTTCAGTTTATCACGATGTATTTATATGGTGCAGAATTGTGCTAGAGTAAAAGGTCGGAAGAATAAATTAAAAACTTTGCTCTATAATTGTGATTTAATACAAATTCTGTGAAAATCTGGTCCAACACCGTATGCGGCTAAAGTCTGAACTGCAGTTTCATAGATACGAGAGTCCTTAAATTCGATGGTGGACAATATTTCCTTGGCCAGCTTACGGTTAGCAGTTATTTCGAAAGGGCAAACAGCGTGAACTACATAGCTAGGTTCGAATATCATCTGTTGCTGGAGGACATGCGGCTGCTCTGTTTCCGCACGGTTTCTTCAATCAATACAGGCGGAATGTGAACACTTTCGGCCACACGATCTTCGCTAATCTTATCCTGTGACCTGCCCTGCTCCCTGAATACACTACGATTGCTATGCACTTATCAACATGACGAGAGACAGTCGGATTGCTTATTTGTCTCGTCTGGGGTGGTGCTCTGGCCAGGAGGATATACCTAGGGCAGACATTCCCTCAGCGAACGGTGTAGCTTGCGCCGGACTCACATCTCGGGATAAAAACCTCATCCCCAAGTCGCCACCTCTTGGATAAAGCATCAACTTCACTGATGTGATTACTGACCGCAGCAGTTGACGTGCGCGACTCAGTCGATCGTCTTGTGCGGGGAGAGATACGGCTTGCGCCACCGCGGCCCGCCTGCGATGCAGCCGGCGCGAAGCGCAGCGCAGCGCATTGCAGTGCGGAGTCTGAAGGCGCCTCATACACCACCCACATCCCCTCCCCGGCGTCAACCCACGCGCGATCGCTCGCTGGGACGACGGGCACCGCACGACGCCCGCCCCCGGCTTATCTTTTCCCACCGACGCGACCAGCTTTGCC
>BOPP01000006.1:1044845-1069014 GCA_017312745.1 Gryllus bimaculatus | reverse complement strand
TGTTGAGAGAGATGCAACCGATCTGCTAAAACTAGGACGAAAACTCGTCAGTAGGGCCAGTTAATCACACCTCCAACAAGTTCATTTAAATGATTCTAAAGTTACCCTAATCACGATGAAAATGAGTCTTAGCAATGTAAATTTCAGTTATATTCAGTCTACTTTTCACATAAATCTCTACATGCAGACTACACTGCCTCCAGGGCGAAATCTGCTGCTGTTTAGCAGGCAGAGCTTGCGCGGGGAAGCAGTAAAGTGTGTGAGGAGGGGGAAAAATGGGTCGTTGGAAGGAGGAAATGGGGTTTAAGACCGCCCCAAAAGGGAGCAGAACCCCTTGCATCATGGCATTTGGTGCGGCAGCTCATTTCACGAGTTTGCACTTCGATCAGGAAAATGTATTCCATAACAAAACACTTCTCATTCAGAAATGCGTTGTTGAGATAAACTCTTGGAAGAATTAAAAAAAGCATAATCATTTTTCTTTGTGGTTCTTTATATGAAAGATTATAAAAACTGTTACGTAATATGATATTACAAAATGTGGCCTTTAATTTACTTGTTTGCAAATATTGTTGGCTATTATTATTAATTTTTATTTTTATAGTTAATACAATTGTTATTACAGGATATGAATTTTTCAAAGAGATTGGCTAGCCCAGCTGGAATCGAACCCAGGACCTCGCTGTGTTTCAAAAGTTGCTTTTTAAAAGCGTAGAACTCGTAGAGCAACTGCGCTTAAACCAAGAGATCCGGGTTCTATTCCCTGCTGCGGCAATGAATTCTTTGATAATCAAACATCACATGAAGTAGCAATGGACTCGAACTCGTAATTAATTGCGAATCGGGAAAAAATTCCACGTAATTGTTAAAACTTAAAACTATGACCTATGGTGGAAGTTTAAACAATAAAGATAATAATGAGTTATTATTATATTATTAAAGTTATTATGTATTATTAAAGTATATTTATTATTGCGTATTAGACCATTACTGACCACGCTACACGATTAACGTGTGGTAATTCTTCCCAGGATCAGCTTTTCAGCTGTATCCTTGGATACAACAAGGTTGTTACGCCTTGAAGTGGATTAATGGATTAGGAGGTGTTAGGATATTGGTGAAGGTAGATCGTGGACTTTTTAACCATCGCCAGCATTCGCCTTATGACAGAGGGGAAACCACGAAAACCCCGGTTAGGATGGCCGGGCCGGGAATCGGAACCCGAGACCTCCTGATAACGAAGTCAGCGCGCTTACGCAATGTGCCACTTCGCTCGGTTTATTAATATACTATTTATATTATTAAATTTTATATTTATTAAATTATTATTATTATTATTAAATTATTATATTATTATAATATTATTATTAGATTATTATTATTATTATTATTATTAATTAAATTATTATATATTATTATTATTATTATTATTAATTATTATTATTATCATACCAGGATGTGTGCTACGATATCCATAGTCAGGAGACCTTTTCAAAGATATTCGTTACGCAGCCACCCCACTGACCTGCAGCCTCCGATTTACGAGGAAAGCGCTTGCTTGTCGAGGGTGCATCGGAGCGCGGGGAGGGAAATGGGTCGGAGGGGTTGCGGTGGGGAGGGGCGGGAGGGGAGGGGGCGGGGCCGCCAATCGAGGCCGTTCCCTCGAATCGCCGAGCGCGCGGCGATTTCCTCCGCTGCACCGCGGCGCGGCAAAGCGCTTGGCTCCGCCCCGCGAAGCAGCTCGTCCCTTCTCTTCTTGGCGGTTTACCCCTCTTCGCTCTTTCTCTGTTTCGGTCTCTCATTCTCTTTCATTGCTACGTGTCTGCGGTCTTTCATTCTTGTTCTTCTTATGGTATAGTGTTGAAATGTTGACAAAGAGCGAAAAGAAAGGTTTTTGAATATCCTGGGTATTACGGAATATGAGTGATGAGTGGAATTATCCAGTTAGCTGCAAGCCAGGTAGTTTTGCACCAACGCCCCCAGCCACACACACACACACACACACACACACACACACAACACACACACACCACACACCAAGCACTTATGAATATGTCCATTCCTTGCTTCCTCCTAAGTGTGATGTCTGTATACAATATTGAAATGGCAATAGTTAACTGACTTGTGAATTTGTAACGAGCAAATGTAATCTTCTTCTTTCTTCGAATTCAAAGTTGCGCGGTTTGGCGTCGAAGCTTAATGGTTTTTTATTGTGGTCGTGATGTGCACTTCCTTCACGCTGCAGCCCTCCTTTAGAGCTCCTAGATTTCACTTGCTTGTGCGCAGTGTGCTTCGGTCACGTAATGGAAGAGGCCATTGGAGCCGCTTCATCGCTTTTCGTAATTACAGCGCAGTTAATCTCCCAGTCCCATCGTCTTCGAACCTATGTGTAATAAGTTGTTCGTGAACCAGAAACAAGGGTAATGCGCTTGTGAGGAAAGAAAAGGTAAAAGTGAAACGAGACTTGTATAGAAGTACTTTTAGGAGAGTCCAGAGGCAAGAAATCCCTTAACGTTTCAATCGCGGTAAGAAACGGAAGCATAATTATTAGTTTAATTGTTTGCCGGCGTAAAATTTGACCGAATAACTCGAATTCTTCTTAGTCTTGTTGCTTTTTTCATTCCAGTTTGGCAAATAATTAATAAAAGGAAATGTTTAACTGACGTGTTTTCCCCCTTCAGAATTAAAATTTCACTGTACGAATTAAAGCAGTCCAGAAAGCCAACTCGTTGAAAATGCATAGGCGAAAGTTACAATCAATGTTGTGAATAATGGACGATAGGGCGAGATAAGAGGTTTAAGGCTCATTCACATGAATATAGATATAACGGAAACCACTAATTCAAAGTAACGTGTGAATTGAATAGTTCCTCATTGGAAAAAATTCCACATGTGGGTCACGCCTTATAATAAATTATTTTAAATTGTGTATTTTTTTATTTAAAACATTTTCTTTCTCTAGTCCTCGCTCACCGGATACAACAGATTCTTTTGCAAGAGAGTATTAGTATATAATATTTTATTGTAATAAAATTTAGGAACTGATATGGCATTGAAATAATTAAGACTGCCACTATACAGTGTTTGTTTCGAACCTATAAGTTCTTTTAAAATTACATCTTTAAATTAATTAGATAGTTATTAATATAAATGAAATATTTATATTATTCAATTTATCCTTTATTAAAATGCCCCCTCCCATTTAAATAATTTCTGAAGCTGATCTCCAGTTCTGCTGTAACAGCGGTCGTCCGTTGAATGGAACCTGCAGAACTCTGCGGAGGCTTGGCGCATTGGCCCATGAGGGAGCGCAGAGCTTCAATCGTTGCCCTGCCAACGAGGGGCGGCGGGGGCCGAGAGGAGGGGGGACAGGGGACGGGTGCCTACCGGGGAGCAGCGGCGGCGGCGGCGCAGTCGCAGCGCCAATGAGGAAGTCCCCCCCCCCCCCCTCGTGGCCCCTGCAGGTCTCCCTGCTGTGGCGCAGGGGCACCGCGTTCTGCGTGCCTTCCACTGCACCCGCGGAGAATAAGCCACTGAACATATGGGAAAGGATTAGGGTGTTTTGGCCTTTTTCGCATTAGCGATTTCAAAAGATTTGGCGGAATTTCATGGGAAAACGTTCACTTCTACTAGAATTATTGTGAGTAAACTCCAGTGTCTAGTTTCACTATCTCGTGTCTAGTTTCTACTATCTTTTATCTAAATAAAGTTATTTTACGATAAAAAATAAAAAAAAAATTCGTGTCTTTTCCCCCGGTAGGCACCCCGTCCCCTGTCCCCCCTCCTCTCGGCCCCCTCCGCCCCTCGTTGGCAGGGCAACAGATTGAAGCTCTGCGCTCCCTCATGGGGCCAATGCGCCAAGCCTCCGCAGAGTTCTGCAGGTTCCATTCAACGGACGACCGCTGTTACAGCAGAACTGGAGATCAGCTTCAGAAATTATTTAAATGGGGAGGGGGGCATTTTAAATAAAGGAATAAATTGAATTAATATAAATATTTCATTTATATTAATAACTATCTAATTAATTTAAAGATGTAATTTTAAAAACTTATAGGTTCGAAACAAACACTGTATAGTGGCAGTCTTAATTATTTCAATGCATATCAGTTCCTAAATTTTATTACAATAAAAATTATATACTAATACCTCTTACCAAAGAATCTGTTGTATCCGGTGAGCGAGGACTAGAGAAAGAAAATGTTTTAAATAAAAAAATACACAATTTAAAATAATATTATAAGGCGTGACCCACATGTGGAATTTTTTCCAATGAGGAACTATTCAATTCACACGTTACTTTGAATTAGTGGTTTCCGTTATATCTATATTTCATTGTGAATGAGCCTTAAACCTCTTATCTCGCCCTATCGTCCATTATTCACAACATTGATTGTAACTTTCGCTATGCATTTTCAACGAGTTGGCTTTCTGGACTGCTTTAATTCGTACAGTGAAATTTTAATTCTGAAGGGGGAAAACACGTCAGTTAACATTTCCTTTTATTTAAATTATTTCCAAACTGGAATGAAAAAGCAAAAGACTAAGAAGAATTCGAGTTATTCGGTCAAATTTTACGCCGTCAAACAATTAAACTAATAAATTATGCTTGCGTTTCTTACCGCGATTGAAACGTTAAGGGATTTCTTGCCTCTGGACTCTCCTAAAAGTACTTCTATACAAGTCTCGTTTCACTTTTACCTTTTCTTTCCTCACAAGCGTATTACCCTTGTTTCTGGTTCACGAACAACTTATTACACATTAGGTTCGAAGACGATGGTGACTGGAGATTAACTGCGCTGTAATTACGAAAAGCGATGAAGCGGCTCCAATGGCCTTTCCATTACGTGACCGAAGCACACTGCGCAAAGCAAGTGAAATCTAGGAGCTCTAAAGGAGGGCTGCAGCGTGAAGGGAAGTGCACATCACGAACACCAATAAAAACCATTAAGCTTCGACGCCAAACGCGCACTTTGAATTCGAAGAAAGAGAAAATTACATTTGCTCGTTACAAATTACACTAGTCAGTTAACTATTGGCCATTTCAATATTGTATACAAATATCACACTTAGGGAGGAAGCAAGGAATGGACATATTCATAAGTGCGTGTGTGTGTGTGTGTGTGTGTGTGTGTGTGTGTGTGTGTGTGTGTGTGTGTGGCTGGGGGCGTTTGGTGCAAACTACCTGGCTTGCAGCTACCTGGATAATTCCACTCATCACTCATATTCCGTAATACCCAGGATATTCAAAAACCTTTCTTTTCGCTCTTTGTCAACATTTCACACTATACCATAAGAAAACAAGAATGAAAGACCGCAGACCGTAGCAATGAAAGAGAATGAGAGACCGAAACAGAGAAAGAGCGAAGAGGGGTAAACCGCCAAGAAGAGAAGGGACGAGCTGCTTCGCGGGGGCGGAGCCAAGCGCTTTGCCGCGCCGCGGGTGCAGCGGAGGAAATCGCCGCGCGCTCGGCGATTCGAGGGGAACGGCCTCGATTGGCGGCCCCGCCCCCTCCCCTCCCGCCCCTCCCCACCGCAACCCCTCCGACCCATTTCCCTCCCCGCGCTCCGATGCACCCTCGACAAGCAAGCGCTTTCCTCGTAAATCGGAGGCTGCAGGTCAGTGGGGTGGCTGCGTAACGAATATCTTTGAAAAGGTCTCCTGACTATGGATATCGTAGCACACATCCTGGTATGATAATAATAATAATTAATAATAATAATAATAATAATATATAATAATTTAATTAATAATAATAATAATAATAATAATCTAATAATAATATTATAATAATATAATAATTTAATAATAATAATAATAATTTAATAAATATAAAATTTAATAATATAAATAGTATATTAATAAACCGAGCGAAGTGGCACATTGCGTAAGCGCGCTGACTTCGTTATCAGGAGGTCTCGGGTTCCGATTCCCGGCCCGGCCATCCTAACCGGGGTTTTCGTGGTTTCCCTCTGTCATAAGGCGAATGCTGGGATGGTTAAAAAGTCCACGATCACCTTCACCAATATCCTATCACCTCCTAATCCATTAATCACACTTCAAGGCGTAACAACCTTGTTGTAATCCAAGGATACAGCTGAAAAGCTGATCCTGGAAGAATTACACACGTTAATCGTGTAGCGTGGTCATAATGGTCTAATACGCCAATAATAATATACTTTAATAATACAATAATAACTTTAATAATATAATAATAACTATTATTATCTTTATTGTTTAAACTTCCACCATAGTCACCAAACTTCCACGATAGGTCATAGTTTTAAGTTTTAACAATTACGTGGAAATTTTTCCCGATTCGCAATTAATTACAGTTGCGAGTCAATTGCTACTTCATGTGATGTTTGATTATTCAAAGAATTCATTGCCGCAGCAGGGAATAGAACCCGGATCTCTTGGTTTAAGCGCAGTTGCTCTACGAGTTCTACGCTTTTAAAAGCAACTTTTGAACACAGCGAGGTCCGGGTTCGATTCCAGCTGGGCAGCCAATTCTTTGAAAAATCATATCCTGTAATAACAATTGTATTAACTATAAAAATAAAATTAATAATAATAGCAACAAACTATTTGCAAACAAGTAAATTAAGGCCACATTTTGTAATATCATATTACGTAACAATTTTATAATCTTTCATATAAAGAACCACAAAAAAATGATTATGCTTTTTTTATTCTTCCCAGATTTATCTCACAACGCATTTCTGAATGAGAAGTGTTTGTTATGGAATACATTTTCCTGATCGAAGTGCAAACTCGTGAAATAGCTGCCGCACAAATGCCATGATGCAAGGGGTTCTGCTCCCTTTTGGGGCGGTCTTAAACCCCATTTGCCTCCTTCCAACGACCCATTTTTCCCCTCCTCACACACTTTACTGCTTCCCCGCGCAAGCTCTTGCCTGTAAACAGCAGCAAGATTTCGCCCTGAGGCAGTGTAGTCTGCAGTAGAGATTTTATGTGAAAAGTAGACTGAATATAACTGAAATTTACATTGCTAAGACTCATTTTCATCGTGATTAGGGTAACTTTAGAATCATTTAAATGAACTTGTTGGAGGTGTGAATTAACTGGCCCTACTGACGAGTTTTCGTCCTAGTTTTAGCAAGATCGGTTGCGACAACAGTTACATTAATGGCTGTTTAATATATATGAAGGAAACATTTTCAGCAAATTACAAATCTGTCAGCTAAAAATAATGTGGAACCTGTTCATCTTCCCGTATTTCTACGTATCTAAAGAATGACTAATTTATGAATGTTACCTTTTGTTTTAGTGCTGATTGAAATGTATTTTTTCTGGTAGCTATCTACTTTTGTATGCTTGTTATTTGAGTTATTTATATGAAAACAATCCCTGTACAACAGTTATGCTAGCCTGAAGAAATGAATTAAAACAAAAACAATTGTCACAGTTCAAGTATTACGACCCTGATAACAAAAAAATACTTAGACTAACTAATATACTTAGACTAGAAATACTTACTAAAAAGATTTATAATTGCCATTATGTAACTCAATGATGTAGTTACGAGTATAATGGAAAACGCTCCTCTCAGACTACTATTTTTTCAAAACGCCAAAACTTTATAATTCTGCTGAAGAGTATTTCAGAGAAATGTGAAGGGTTTGCAGAATGCTCAGAGAGGAGATTCCTTCTTCGATCGGAGTGCGAATGTCTGCTGGCGCAGGAGATCTCCTGGATGCCACCGCAGATGAACGACCTCGATCTGCGGCCGCATCGCGGGAGGAGAAAGGGGACGCTATACGCTTGGGCACTCCTCAGTCGCGAACCCCACACTGATGCACGCGTCTATGGGCCGTGTGCGCGTTTCTTTTTTTACTATACATTCAGATTATTTGATTTCACCGGGCGGGAGTATACGGATTGCATCGGATGCGGTCAACTTTTTCTACGCTGTTTAACTACATCCCCAATAATGTCACAGACCGACTGCATTCTGTTACGTTTTTTCCTCCTTAGTATTAGAATTGATTTATACACGTCTCCCGAGGTCTGTTTAGAACACACTAATCGATTATAATTTATCCACTTCAGTCCGTTTCCGAGAAAAAATTGTACGTTCTTTTATGGTACTGCCAACTTTGAAAACCCACCGTTTAAAAGATAGGTAATAAAGATAATTATAGAAACATAACATAAAATTATCTATTACCAGCATCATATTATCTCGCTGTCTTAACATATACAATTCCGAAGATTCTACCATATTCACCAATTTTCCAGGCTTTCTCTGGACTGGTGCGAGAACATTTATATTTAATCCATACTAATAACACACCACTTATAAATTGAAACTCCACCGGGAGAGATACCTGGAGGCGTAAAACCAGCCGGCCGGTGTGGAGGTCTGTGCGGGTCATCAAGTTCCACAAAGGGAGGTCACTGCTACCTCCTCGATGCAACATTCACGGGACCGACAGTATTGGCCCTTGCTGCGCTCGAAGTCGAACCACACTCCTTCGGGAAGAGAACGTTCTAAACCCCTGGAGGGCAATTCACACGCCTTGTCTTACGAGAGCACAGAATGAAAGAATCTTAAGAATATTTGCGTTTTATATAACACGCTTTTCATTATTTTTTTTCCTTTTTTTTTATTCTTAATTTAAAAAAATTCAGGGTAGAAATCCTATATGAAACACCTGACATAAATAAACTCCAACCTTTGCAATGCAAAATTAATCTTCCAACAGAACTGTTGGAGAGATAAAAGCCATCACCATCACGTCAATTCCAATCCGACGGTCTACTGTTCCCCACTGATCTAGTAGAGCTTCAGACACAAGCCGGAGATCTGAAGATGAGCTCCATGCTGCGATACCCCCCACGGGACTGTGTGCTTCGTGGTGGGTTAACCGAAATGCAAATAAAATAAACTTTTTCCACTTTATGTTCGCCCATGCTGATGGGAGCGCTATGTGTATGTTTTCACGTCGCTGCCTTCTGGAACCATTGGTATTCATGTTTATATTATACAGAGCATGAAACACAGTGGGTTATAGTAAAACACTGAAGGGTACAAATAATTGAAAAAGCATGGACCATGGAATGCGTTTCATTTTTAATTCTTAAAACTCAAGGCTATCATATCACACAATTTTCACAATTCACTCAAATCATAGAGTCTTATTTTTACAGTTCTGATAATTTACAATGACTTTTTCCAATTACACAACGTTAACAGTAGCAAAATGGTAACTTATTTTTCACTTTCCCCCTCCCCTCAAACAGGGAAAGTGTTTATCTACGCCAACGTTTTAATAATAGGGCTATAGACAACACCGAGTTATAATGTCGCACATTTCGTTTAAGTTTCATAATATTATTAACCATTATGTTTATTTAAGAGCACAAACATCTGAACACGACCTTAACTGATGATTCTGCGGGAAGCAGATCGTGATGACCTATGGCATTGGCTATTGGCACGCAGAAAATTTGGCTACCTCGGGAAACACTCTTCAGAATCAGAGAATACACATTCAGTCACTTTGAAAGAGTGTCTCTTCATTGATGTACTGTGTGAATGAGGAAGAACAGTAAGCTTTGGGATCTGTGATGAATTCGATCCCCCTCTGTCTCCAAAAACGCACAAAGGGTGAAAACCGACGTGTCCCTCTTAATTCTTCCGGAGTCTCCTTTCACCTTTTACACGACAAACACGAAGTCTTTCCTGGTGGGAATATGTATGTCGACCAATAGCCTGGGAATTTAGTCTTCAGAGGCCAGTGATCTCTTCACCCAGAACTTGGCATAAGCTGGATATTTTAGAAATTGAAGTGCATCGGGTCGGTAAATTTGTTCACTTTCAAGTTTAAAATGAGTAAGATCAATGTAATTTAACCATAACAAATCCAATATACTTCAGATGTACATGGTTTGAATGTAAGCAAAAATAATTATGTTTCACATCTAGCCCAGAGTTTCTACAGCAAATTGGAATAATGGGTTTTAGCGATAAAATTTCGGAATTATACATAATATTTTTTCACCATCATTGTGACATAGGTCTTATTTAGAACATCGTAATTTCAAATACGATTACGCCAACTAGAGTGTATGCATGTCAACTGCTGTACATTTGGATAGATATATTCCATCACGTATCATTAACAAACTAGCCCCATTTTTCAAAACCCATTTAGATGCAAGTTGTAAAATAATTTCACAGAACCACCTTCTTTAATACGAACATTTATGGCACAATCTACGTTGCTACTTTTACAACGAAGAGTCATGATCACATAATAAACTTCCAATGACTCACTAGAGTTTTAAACAAACTGAATGGAAGATTACTTAAACTAGAACACGGACGACATGGCAACTAGTTTCCACTTAGAGGGGCGTTTTATTGATCGTAAATGTTCAAGTAGTTAACGTAGTGCGAAAGTGGAACACTTTCGATGCGATCTTCAATACAACGAGCCCCAGTAGAACGAACATGTGAAATATGGCACAGAGCAGACTGAAGAAAGTACGTTTACGTCGAGTTAGCGTCTCGAATACCCAAGCCACTTCCTGTTGTTCGCGCTTTCTCCTGTCTTCCGGACAGGGCACACCTCTGCCCAACGAGCTTCAGGGCTACCGTGGCTCGCGATATCGCAGAGGTTACCGAGAAATGCCGAGATGGGCACAAAATCACAGTCGGTCTTGGCAGAGGCCGCGAGTAGACGTGTCTGCCGCTCCAAGGGTAGTTTGTGTTTATCGCAGAGAGCCAAGTAAGGCCTGGGGCAGCCGGTGCCAGGTCGAAGACGCGAAAGTGTTCTTACAACTTCTTTGTTCAGATTTGTAGTCGAAGTGAAATTAGAATTACTAGTGAAGCGAACCACTTGATAAACGGCGATGTCCCCCTAGGAGAACATATCACCAAGTCTGTGCAAATATTTAATAATGAAAATGCAGAAGAAGTGTACATAGACCCAAACAGTGCTCCCGCAACCATGGGGGAAGAACTTGCAAAAATTCACCAACAATACCAGTAACTACTACTACAACATGAAGTAACGCAAAATCAGCTTCAGGAGCAAAAAGCAAAACCATATACTACTTTATCACATCTAGCAACGCGTCAGTCAACGTCGTTCAGTGAATCAAGCAGAGTGTGTTATCCTTCAACAACCGAGTGCGTCAAATATGCAAGAGGCTATTAAAGTTCAGCAAGAAAGTGCTCTACTACATGCCCAATGAAACAATGGATAAACACACTCTCCACCCGATTCTATACTAACCTACCATCCTGCTCTGCAACCCGAAAATTTAAATTAGGTTCCACTTCATGCTCGTATCCAAGAATTAAAAGTCAGCATTCCAAAGACTAACTTCGTTCTCCGTAAAATAACACAAAAGAAAGCAGTTAATAATAACTTAGAAATAAATTCGAGAAGCTAGAATACCCTTCCTGAACACTGTTATTAATTAGGATTTAATTGTTCGTTAAAAATGTGTAAGAAATTTATGGAAACATTGTATGGAAACATTATTTAGGATTCAAAACCTGGAAACTCTTAAAAGGTCGAACAAGAATTAAAACATTTTTTTAAAAATTAGCAGAAAATACTAAATAAGGCACGGTGAAGAGTGATTAGCCAACTTCTTTTGTTACTTTTTCATTTAAGGCTTTTATCAAAAATTGGAAAAAATCATTAAGAAATAAACAACACGAAACTGACATTCTAAACATACTATCTCCAAAGCACATAATGGACTAGCAGAAGGTCTCACTTCACTCGAACTAGCAATAAAAAAAACTTCTCAAACTTCAATTATGAGCAAAAAACGACATTTTTATGATCGCTATGATTTTATATTACGCTCACTAATCTGTTTCGCACTCTACAGGGTCACTCTTCTTAACATCTCTTGCGAGAACAGGCACATTTTCTGTATAGTCTAAAAGAAAAATATCTTCCTGGTTGTGAACCGAGTTCAGTTTTTCCTTGAAATTAGTATTTCGCACAGCTCATATTTTCTAGTACTGAATTTACGCAAAAATAATCAATTCAACTTTTAAGGAATTTGCTCTATTTATACATTGGCCAAATGAGTAAAAGTCAAATGAATGAAATGAGCTTTTGAGGGAAATGAAACGAATGAAATTGTACGAATGCGGGAAGTGGACGAAACTGGGCCGTCGATCTTTGCATTTATTACCCCATTCGCCACCATCTGGGCTCCGCAGGTGAGTGACCTAACCGAGTATGATTCACGCTCCTTCGCCAGCCAGTCCGCCTCCGCCGTCTACTGCGTCACGGGCGAGACGGCGGGGCGGCGCTGGCGGGCGGGTACTCGCTCACCGGCAGCAGTCGCGCACTGCGCTGCACTTCCGGTTCGCGGCGAGCGGGCGGGGCGGGGCGGGGCGGGGCGGCCATCGCCAGCCGCGTGGCGAATCGCCGCGGAAGCGACGCTCTGATTGAGGCGAGCGAACTCTTTATGCCACTCGCACGTGCAGCCTCTTTCCCCGTCTGAGCATTTTCTCTGAGACGTCTTATGAAGGCGTTTGGAATAATACACCAGCAATAGTAACAATATAAGAAGAATAATTATTATTATTATTATTATTATTATTATTATTATTATTATTATTATTATTATTATTATTATTTCTATATTTGATGATTATAGTATATCTGTCCCAAAGATTTATTTCCTCACACAATGGATATTTTACAACTGAGGTGCCATTGGAAAGAGTAATTCCTTCAAGAGCCACTGTCTGGGCCACCTGAAATGCCGTAGATTTAAACAATTAGTTTTTCGATACCAAGAACATACAAACCGAGAATTCTGGCTACACCACATGTTAGAGAATTTTTTCTTTTATTTAGCAACTGCATGTATCCACTTTTTCGTTATCAGGGCCCGGCAATGAATTTTTTTCTGCCGAAAATCCGCCGTTTTCCGCGAAGTATTACATAATTTTCTCTATTCTGCGTATATTACTCCGTATATATTTATGTATATGAGAAAGTAAAAACAGTGTAAGAAAGAGCTGCAACAGCCCGCACTTTCTCGCAAAATATGTAACGTTTGCTATTTTTTAAAATTTAGAGTCAAGCAAAAATGGAACCTGCGCCATTTTATAAGCGTACTCCGCTTTCGAGGGGAAAAATTAAGATGAAATGTTGAGCGAGTTGATATATTTTTAATTGCCTCCACTTGAAACAAAAATTGCGCGAAAACTATTCATGTTTTCAAAATTTGTTCACAAAATTATTTAAGTATCCAATTTTTGTAGAAGAAATTTCATTTAAAAATATCAATATTGTTGTTTATCTCTTTTTTGGCAATACTCGTAAACACATTTCAGGAAAATAGGACATGGACCACTAAGAGTACTTTCATCTATTCGAGAAAAAGTAGAGGAAAAAATTTAACCATTTTCTGGAAAATTATTCCAATTATACACTGCCTATAGTTTATGCAAAACTGGACAAACATGATTAAATAGCTTTGTCTATTAATTAATAAAACAATTATATAAATATATATAGTTTATTAAATAGTTACATTTTATTTTCGAAAAATTGTGTACAATTTTATTTCAAGATCTATCTTTGAAGAACATATTTAATTAGTGAAAAAATCTCTTTTTAATGTTGTAGTTGTAACCAGGTGCACGCAAATCTTGAATTTTTGAAAAATCGAACTTCAACGAAAATGGGAGATGGGTAATGTTTTAAGAGTACGTATCAGAGGGTGGAAATTATCCAAAAATTTGGAGCCATTTTTCAGTCAGGAATTTGTGTATAGTGCTCTTAAAAATAACTTTACCTTTACTACGAAAGTATGCGATAGTCAAAGTAAAATTCGCTACATTGCGTTCCGATTTTCTTACCGCTTCCCCGCATACTGCAATACATCACCTGCATATTTATCGCATTCTGATATTCTGTCGGTAATTATTTCATCCATTTTGAAATACCATGAGTGCATTGGAACGTTCTAAATAAATTCTCTCGGCGCTTCGCGGCTACAGAATTTATTGGAATTTCCAGTGCATTCTTTTATCGTTGGATAAAGGGGAACAGTCCTTTCACTCCCTCTCCCATTTGACCCAGCGAAGAGATGTCTTTTTTAACTCTTCCGTTCTGCGTCCCGACCGACTAAATTTGTTTGTTACACAAATCGCTTGGTTCTATTTGCTTCGATCTTGGCGTGAATGTTGCTTGAAGCCTTTTATTTAAAAACTATATACGTGTAAGGTTGTTTGGGAATCGAGGTTTACTGTTCACATTAGTCTACTACAAGTAACAATGGTAATTATAAAACAATAATTGTGTAATAATACGATTTAACGTATTTTTATGAATAACTAATTTCTAATTATCATAAGTGAATAGATCGTTTACAAAGAAAACTACAAACCTAATTCGTAAAAACTCAATTTACAAATACAACCTTCGCATGTTAACACAACAACAATACAACTAATGAAGTTGAAAATAAAAATAGAAAAGCAAAATTCAGAAATGTCAAAATTTTAGTTTTCAAACCACAAATAAATGCAACAAGATCAATCAATAGAACCGTCTACTTTGCTGAGGGTCCTGAGAGGCCTATGTTCGTTGTTCATAGAGCATAGTAGATAGTGCGTTGGCAGAATCATTTGTGTTAGAACCGTGCCGCTACGTACTGTGACAATACTTTATGAACAGAACAGTCCACTTATCCTTTATCAGATAATACATACAAAAATTATTATTGCATTCCAAATTCACTCGATCCTCACTTCTGACAGGAAGAAGACTCTCGATTTGCATAATAATAAATACTTCTATTATTTTCAGAGAACCACAAATTATTGATATGTTAAATGAAATCTCGCTGATTTTTCTGTTTCGGTTGTTAAATTTATCGCTAATAATATGTCACATTTAGCGAATGCAGAGTTGTAAAAATCTTAAATTAATCTTATAATTCTAAAAATGAGAATGAGGGATTTAACGATAATCAGTTTCTTCTGAGGAAGAGAAGAAACACTTACCCACAACCAGTTCGACCATTTGAACTGCTAATCGGTCTCACCTGAAACAATAAATTTTAATATTATTTGTATGAAATTTGTTTTTATATCAAACGCTAATAACAAATCTATCGAAAGCACCAATGTGAGTATTGTGTGTAAGTTTCTGTCAGGAAAACAGAAGATACGCATTATAAAATACTTTGACACTACTGACTCCGTTTTTGCTTTAAACAGTGAAATTTCTTGATAATGATAATAATAACAACAACAACAACAACAACAACAAAGCAGACGATGAACAACAACAAATACAACAAAGCAGACGAACAAAACGTGAAGAGAAAGATCGAAACAACAATAACAACAACAACAACAACAACAATAACAAAAGTAGGAGTACAAAATGCCGCATCATATCGCAACGAGTCATTTCTTCCTGATTTCCCAACCTCGCGAGCCGCGCCGCCACTCCTCGCGCCGGAGGCTGCAGCGCGCCCCACTGTCCCCCGACGCGCCACGACGCGACTCGGCAAGAATGCGGCTGCGACCTTGGGCGCCGCGAGCGCCGCCAGCGCCGGTGTGGGGCGGCCGCCCGGCATTCTACGCGCCCGCGTCCGCGCCCGCGCGCCGCAGGTATTGTTGGCGGCGCCCGCGCTCGCCCCGAGACGTTGACGGCTTTTGTTGACGAAACTTTACACGTCGTGGACAGAAGGGAATCGGCCGACGGCATCCCGCGGTCAGTTTTCCCGCATCCACGCTAATCTCCCTCTCACGTTTCATTCTTCCGCTGTTTCGGAAGGAGAATTGTTTTTCGTTTATTCATCAGTAATTCAGAAGAAGTGCAATTAGATGTGGCACCAGTCCAAGAAAACCTTTCCAGGTGATTCCAGGTGAACATGTCATTATTTTCGGGATTGATGTTAAACAAAAATTCACATTATTATTATTATTATTATTATTATTATTATTATTATTATTATTATTATTATTATTATTATAGTCTTTCTTGATTTGGCGAGCCTTGGGCCATTAGGCCCTCTCTTCCGCCTAACCATATGTCACAAATATACACAGTAATGTAGTAATAGTAAAAGTACTAAAAAAGTAATGTAATCTAAAAAATTAAATGTAATATAATCGAATTTTTCTCTCGACTGGTGCTAGAACAAGTTTTTGCGTTACTCACGAATGAAAAATTTACACAGCGTTCCTACTTTTCCTCCACTCTCTCCCCCTCCCGAAACGCTGACCTGGGTGCAATCGGTCTCCGTCTTGTCAGGGAGCCACAATGGAAGCGAGATTAACCGGGACGCGGTCGTGAGGGAAACGCGATCGCGGGATGCAATCGGGCGATTCCGCCCTAATCATACTATCCACTATACGAAACCCTATCCAAAGGAAAACTTGAAAGCTCACTAGTTCATTTTCAACTCACAAAGTTATCGGCAATTACACGTATTCTAAAAATATCTATTCCCACCTCCCGTCATGTCAAAACCCTCCTATTCAAAACGTACATCGTTCACGCTTTACATCCAGGTTTTACAAGAAACTCTTTCACTCACCGTACATTATCCCCACAAACTTCCTCCTTCCAATCCTATGTCATAAAAATACACCATCAATGTAGAAAGGCAAAATAATGAAATTTCGAAAAAGTATTGCTAAGACCAGTGCAAATTAATGAAGGGATACCGGGGATCACCTCCCCTCCAAGATTTTGATGTTGGAAAAGTACACAATGGTCCCTACCAGGCCCATAATACAACTATTTGAGCTTTATTTACGATTTCATCACGAGACATTTCCTATTTTTCAATAACTTCTTTTAAGATCGTCAAAATGACTGAATTGCAATTCTCTCGGCACATCCGCTTCACGGCTATCGAATATCACATCGAAACTCCAGGGATGAGGTCACGATGGGGAGTGCAATGAAGATTGACAGGTGAAATCATCAATAATGAACGCCGATAACAAGCAGATGGCGGAAAACCGAATCACCGGATACAAACATGGCATCAATAATTCGATCATCCTCTCGTATGCTACGTGTTCTGCAATTATTTGAAACGCGACACACAAATTTAATTTTGCGAAAACCGTGCTTGCAGTATTGACTCGGGTAATCCCAAAGAGTAATATGAGAGTAGTATGGCGAGTCATATCATACCCTAGCGTGCCTCTCGCATTCCAGCCTGCATGCCTCCATGGTAACTTCATGGCTGTAGCCTTCGTTCAATCCTCTCTTCGCCATTGCTTCTTCTATTCCTTTTCCCGTGTAAGTATAGGTCTTCCTTGGGTA
Organism: Gryllus bimaculatus; assembly: GCA_017312745.1. Lineage (NCBI taxonomy): Eukaryota > Metazoa > Arthropoda > Insecta > Orthoptera > Gryllidae > Gryllus > Gryllus bimaculatus. The sequence goes on along the minus strand of BOPP01000006.1, from coordinate 1,051,707 downwards.
TCTGGTTGCCATTTCCACAATACTTTCAGCTAAAGTTCATTCATTCTTTACACATGTCAATATCATTTTCATTTATTTTTTTATTTCAATAGTGTCAATCATTTTAAAATTTACATCCGCATTACGTTTACTTTATTTGTTCTTAACTTTAGTCATTCAAGTCGGTGCGCAAATTCGACGATGTAAATACATCTCTATAACTGACATTTTTTCTGACACGTTCCAGTTGCAGAAGACCACTTCCACTTCTTGGAATATAGCCTGCATCACAATAATGGGACTAATAACTTAAATAGTTCATTCCGAAATCAAACAAACTCCAGCCCTCTGAGCCAGTGAGGGCGGTACATTCTAGGAACATTTTTATACGCAAAAAGTCGATTGCTTTGATAAAGAGGGAGCTTACTAATCGTGGGCTTACAAGGAAAAGGTATTAAGTTCAAAACACGAAGTAAATATTATTTATTGTACAAATAAACGCATAAATTATTTTTACAAAATTCTGACCGATAAACACAGTTATGAACTGCAGATCTCTCTCTAGTGCCAAGATTTTGGACTTTGTATCTTGTCCTTGTAAGCCCACGATATCAGGGATTCATTTCTGTTCATTCTAAGTGTACACCCAGAGATCAAATATCAGCGCATATAACCGTCTGTCGGTATTGTCCGCATCTGTTACATGGACATTGTATCCAGTAGGTACACGGTACGTTACGCGGGAGCAGATACAGTTGATGAGATGCTACTAGCCTCTAGACTGCAGAGGGGGGATAGAGTGGGAGAGGGGTGGGATGGGGGAAGTTCTCGCCGTTCGATAGCGCGCACAGACTCCCTACCACGTCGCTCAGTCGAACCGCGGACCCCAGGCTACGAGACCCGGCCAGCGTAGCTGCCTGGAGGCACTGCGGGAAGAAAGATTTTTTTGCAAACAGCTAAAGCATATGGGTAAATAGAACAATGGTCGAACCGCTTAATGAATTTCCTTGAAATGGTTTAGTAGTAGTTAGGCGAGGAAAATTACTCGTTTTGGTTTAAAGTGCAGAGGAAATTTTGCCTTCGCTGGATTCTACTGTTTTATGTTACTCGCATACACGAAAAGAGCAGACTTTCTGACAACATGGAAATGCGCAAGCGATGAGACTCAAACCGGCCGCATCAAGTCTGAGATTTCTTTTTTTGCTAAGGTAACTTAACCCAACTATCTTGACAACTTTTTTGAATTTCAACTTGTTTTATCTACTTGTCAGACGCAGACACTCCCGCGGGAAAAATTCTGGGACGTGCTTGCCTCCAGGCAAATTGCGACTGGAGCGGTGTCTGTAATGTGTGCCCTAAAAATACCTTCTTGTATTTTATTAGGGGATATATAATTATGTAATATTCCCTATAATTATTTTAAGTTAGATTGCACACAAAGTTCCGATTATTCTGCCTTGTTTACATGTGTTTCAGATTTTCTCTAAAACGGTGCGAGAACGTGCTTGCTTTACTCATCAATGGAAATTACGAGTACATTGCTTTCTCTTCCCCCCTCCGGAAACACCGGCCGGGACGCAATCGGACTGAGCCTTTTGCCAGGGCTGGTCCTTCCGCCAGGGCTAGGCCTTCTGCAAGCATAGCTAAAGCTGAGAAAGAATTAACTAGGATGCCGTTGTGAAGGAATAATGAAACGCGGATGCAGTCGGGAGAACCCTCGGGTCACGGAGCGCGCGATCTCCCTTTTCCATTCCATCCCTTCCTTCCTCTTCCCAATCCGCACAGAGAATACTCCCGTGCTGCCCTCCCCCTACCCCACCCGCGAGGAAAAGACAAATTTACCAAATAGATGATTAGGTTTGGCTGAAAATGATAACAAAAACAACAATGTTTGCCTGCCAGGCATTTATTAATTTACTTAATTATGTATAAGATACCTATTAATTCATTGATTTATGTTTTTTGCAGGGGGAGTCCACAGCTGTGCCTCCGAATAGTCACAATCACAATGCATACGCATTGCATCATCCCACATCCCCAACCACCTTGTCAATCTTTACCGTACGAAAGAGGATTCCCCAAGTCTTTTTTCGCAGTTTTTCAAAGAACATTGTACTAATCCGTCATTACCCTAAGGGGACAACACCAGATTTAACAATTATGAATGGAACCTAAATCAAGAGAGAAGCATCTACATTTCTAGGCTTCGTTTTAGATTAAACGTTTTTTTATTTACATAAGGCATATTTTATTAGGAAATGTATAAAAAATACTCGGAAAATATTTTTTTTAAAATTTAATGACCTATTAATTAATGAATAAAAACAACAGATATGTTGAATCATTTATTTGGTCTGCCAAATGACTTGGAGTAGCTCCTCCAAAAGTACCAATTCTCTTTACTATCAGCATTAAAAAGGGGAAAATAAGGAATTGATCTTAATTACGGCAAAAAAATGCTACTTCATAGGGCTACAGGACCCCTTATGAAATCTTCGGGGGATCATGCCCTCCCTGTCTCCCGTCCCTCTCTATGTCTATTTTTAGATTTAAAAGGAGTAATATTTAATGAACTGGACGCACTTATACTATCAGGAGCTTCAACACAAAAAATTATCAGATAACAAAGCTCGTGAAGCCGGTCCGGATTGCCGAACTCGTTAAGGCAGTACTGCCATACCGATCTCGGACTGAAGGATCGCGGGTTCGAGTCCCGCCTCAGGCATGGTTGTATTTGTGCTCACCCTTTCACCCCCCAATCATCACCATATCATGCCATCTTCACAGTTATCTTACCGCTAAATGCAATAGTGGTCGCTAATGACCTAGATGTTAATGCGATCTTAAATAATAATAACAATAACAATAATAATAACAATAACAATAACAATAACAATAACAATAACAATAATAATAACAACAACAATAACAACAATAATAACAACAATAATAACAACAATAATAATAACAATAATAATAATAACAATAATAATAACAATAACAATAATAATAATAACAATAATAATAATAACAATAATAATAATAAAAGAGAGCTCGTGAATCAATACAGAGCTGCTGTTCCGTTGTGCGCCGTGCGTCGCGGCTGGCTGGCAGCGCCGGGAACCGTCGCCGCCGCTGCCCGCCCCTCAACGGCAGAGGCTGCGCGCGCCGAGCCGCAGTGTGCGCGCGCGCGCATGCCGCACCGCGGCTGGCGACGGCGTCCGCCCCTCGGCGCCGACCTTTCACTCTCAGATTATACTTCAGTCCTGAATGGTGTTTCTGGGTTTTTAATTCATCTCTGTATTGATTCACGAGCTCTCTTTTATTATTATTTATTATATTATTATTATATTATGTATATTATTATTATTATTATTATTATTTATCACATTAACATCTTTCATTAGCGTACCACTACTGATTAGCTGTAGGATAACTTAAATGCATGACCTATGGTGATGATTGGGTTGAAAGGCTGAGCACAAATTACAACAGCTGACGGGCTCGAATCGCATCCTTCAGTCCGAGATCGCGTATGCACTCTGCTTAACGACGTTTCCGCCGATCCCGGATCCGGCTTCCGAGCCTTTTATCTGAATTTTTTGTGTTGCAACTCTCGATAGTATAGTGCGTCCAGTTATTAAATATTATCCTTTTAAATCTAAACAATAACCATAGAGGGACGGGAGACAGGAGGGCATGATCCCCCGAAGAGTTCATAAGGTCTGATAGCCCTAATGAAGTACAATCTTTTTGCCTGTTAATTAGATTCAATTCCTTAATTTTCCCCTTTTTAATGCTGATAGTAAAGAGAATTGGTACTTTGAGACTCTTACTCCCAAGTCATTTGCAAGCAACTAATATGACTTCAAACATATCTCAGTTGTTTTTATTCATTAACTAATAGTCATTAATAAAAATATAGTTTCGAGTATTTTTATACATTTCTATAATAATATGCTTATGTAAATAAAAAACCGTTTAACCCTAAACAGAAGCCTATAAATGCTAATGCTTCTCTCTTGATTTAGGGTTCACTATAATTGTTAAACTCGGTGTGTTCCCCCTTAGGTATGACGGATAGTACAATGTTCTTTTGAAAAATGCGAAAAAGACTTGGGGAATCCTCTTTCGTACGGTAAAATGAATAAGGTTGTTTGGGATGTGCGATACTGCATGCTATGCATTGATGATTTTGCACTATTCGAAGGCACACAGCTGTGGACTCCCCCCCTGCACAAAAACATAATAATCAATGAATAATATGTTAGTGAGCTCTAAACATAAATAAGTAAATTAATAAATGCCTGGCAGTGAACATTGTTGTGTTCGTTATCATTTCAGCCCAAACCGTAATCATCTATTTGGTAAATTTGTCTTTCCTCGGGGTGGTTAGGGAGGCAGCACGGAGTATTCTCTGTGGGTTGAGGAAGGAATGGTGAATGGAAAAGGAGATCGCTCCTCCGTGACCCGAGTGTTCTCCCGAATGCATCCGCTTTCATTATCCTTCACAACGGTATTCCTAGTTAATTCTTTCTTCAGCTTATTAGCTTGCAGAAAGACCCTACCCTGGCGGAGACACCCTAGGCGAAGGCCTCAGCCCGATTTCTCCGGCCTGTTCGAGTGGGAACAGGAAAAGGCAATGACTTCTAGTTACAATTTCCAATTGCATGGAGCTTAAAGACAAAGCACGTCTCACGCACGTTTTAGAGAAAAGCTGCAAAGCACCATGTAAACAAAGCAGAAATATCGAGAACTTTGGTGTAAGTCTATCTCTACTACTTTATAGGATATTACATAAATAATATATCCCTAATAAATACAAGAGTTATTTTTAGTGCACACATTACAGACACCGCTCCTATCGCAATTGCTTGGAGGCAGCACGTCCCAATTTTTCCGCCGGGTGTTTTCTTCGACAAGTAATATAACTAAGTTGAAATTCAAAAAAGTTTCCAAGATATTGGTTAATTACCTTACAAAAAAATAAATCTCAGACTTGATGCGGCGAGTTGAGTCTCAATCGCTTGCGCAATGTCGTCAGTTGCGAAGTCTACTCTCTTTTCGGTACGTGCGGATACAAAACAGTAAGAATCAGCGAGTGACATTTTGCGCTCGCCACTGAACAAAAACGACATGTAATTTTTCTATCTTCGTCACCACTCTTACTAACCATTCTCAAAGGGAAATTCCAATTTACGGTTCCGACCCACTTATGTCTTATTACCCATATGCTTTAGCCTGTTGCAAAAAAAATTCTCCTATCCGCAGGCCCCAGCAGCTACGTGGCGCCCGTCTCGATAGCCTGGCCTGGTCCGCGGTTTCGATAGACGAGTGTAGGGAGTCTGTAGCGCGCCTAGCATCGACGCGCCTGAAACTCGCCCCAATCACCCCTTCTCCCCACTCCTAATCTATCCTCCTGCCCAGTAGAGCGCTGCTCCATCCATTCAACTGTATTGATCAGCAACGTACCGCCTGTAATCCTACTGATACAATGTAACAAGATCGACAATACCGACAGCACGTTATATGCGTAATATTTTATATCTGGGCTACTATTAGAGCATGATAGACAGAATGAATCCTGGATTGTGGCTTACCAGACAATTACCAAAGTCCAAATCTTGCACATAGAGAGGATTACTGCAGTTCACCTAACTGTGTTTATCGTAAGAATTTTGTAATAAATAATTTTATGCGTTTACTTTGAAAATTAAAATAATATTTACTTCGTTATCGTTTGTTTTGAAAACTTAATACCTTTCTTGTAGCCCACGATTAGTAAGCTCCCTCTTTATCAAAGCAATCGACTTTTTGGCGTATAAAATTTCCCTAATGTACCGCCTCACTTGTCAGCAGGGCTGAGTTGTTTGATATTCGGAATGAAATATTTAAGTTATTAGTCCCCATTATTTATGCAGCTATTATTCAAGACGAAGGTGAGACAGTCGGTCTTCTGCCAAACTGGAACGCTGTCAGAAAAAATGTCAGGTAGAGAGATCTTTTACTTACCATGCGTCGAACATTTGCGCACACTTGGAATGGTAAAACTTAAGAACGAATAAAAGCTTAAACGTAGATGCGGATGTAAAATTTTAAAAGATTACATATGAAATTAAAAAAAAATAAATTAAAGTATATTGCATGTGTAAAGATATGATTGAACTTTAGCTGAAGTATTGTGAATGGCAACCAAACCCAAGGAAACTTTTACTTTACACGAAAAGGAATAGAGAAGCAATGGCAAACGGAGATTGAACGGAAGGCCTACACGACATGAAGTTACCAATGGAGCATGCAGGCGGGAATTGCGAAGAGGCAGCTAGGTAATGATTGACTCGCCTACTACTTTCATATACTCTTTTGGCATTACGAGTCAATTACTCAAAGACGTTTTCGCAAAAATTTAAATTTGGTTCGTGTCGCGTTTTTCAAATAAATTTGCCGAAACACGTAGCATACGAGAGGAGGATCGAAATTATTTGATGCCCATGTTTTGTATCCGTGATTTCGGGGTTTTTCCCCCATCTGCTTTGTTAATCGGCTTTCATTATTGATGATTTCAACTTGGTTCAAAATCTTCATTGCACTCCCATCGTGGAACCCTTCATTTCCCCTGGGAGTTTCGATTTGTTGATATTTTCGGGATAGGGGGCCCGTGGAAGCGTATGTTGCAAGAGGGAATTTGCAATTTTTCATGACCCGATTTCTAAAGAAAGGGAAGTGTATTTGAAAAAAAAAAAAAAAAAATTTTTTAGGAGGGGGGGGAAAACAATGGGAAAAATCTCTTTATATATCTTTTTTTTTTTTTTGGGTGATATAAACAAAAAAAACTTATCCCCCCGTGCAATATTAGGTACGACAAAAAGTCCCCTCTGCCGGT
>BOPP01000006.1:934925-1044820 GCA_017312745.1 Gryllus bimaculatus | reverse complement strand
GTCGCGCCCGCTGCATCGATCATCGGGGGACGCAGACCACGGCTCCAGGCTGGAGGTTGGACGCGGATTCGTTAGGGCACGAAGGGCCGCTGGCGCGATTGCTATAGCGGCGTCGATAGTGCAACAGCGTGTCGGACTGGTACACCCAAGTTGGCGGGTTCAAACTGCGAACCGATTCCGACCAAACCAAAATTACTTTCAAAGCCGAGGATTTTTAAGGATATTTAATTCTTTGTACGCCTTCCTTCGGAGATGACGTAAAGCAGGATGCCCATATTAGTAGCTTTACTGCATGTAAAAGATCCTCAAGCCTAAATGAAGCCTCTGAGCTAAATTCAAATTGCCTGTTTCGTCGTCAAGAAATACCTCCTTTTTTCGCTAGTTTTGTGAAAGGAGAGTAGCGAAATGTGCGTGGCCAGACGGAAGAGCGGGCCTGATGGCCCGAGCCTCGCCACATAAAATAAGGCATCAATTCAATTCAGTTCAATTCAATTCAAGTCATCTGGTTGGTGCGAGATGCACCCACGATCTGGCACGCACGTGGGCTCAGGGAAATCATCCCCTGATGGAGAATTACGCACCGTCCAGCAAATCGAATTTTATAAGAATAGCATTTATTGGCCATCATTAATACCATGCACTTCTAGAACAACTTTGAGAAAACACGGTGGGGGGTCATAACAATAATTGAAGGAAGTGTATGAAAATATCAGTAACATTCCAAATTTGACAGAAGTTTAACCGCCGTGTTCAAAAGAGGAAGAAGAGGACAACGAGAGACAAAAATAAAGATCAAGAGTACGAAGACGAAGGTGTGAAGAAGAGGTGAGAGGAGCGGAGGAGGAAATGAAGTGACGGACAGAATTCTAAGTGTACTAGATTCTCTACGGACTCAGTTTGTTATCGAAACTCCAGGAATTCCTTGGGCCCCTTATGGGAAGTCCGAGCGTCTACAGCATGTCAGCTCGAATTTCAACAGGGAAGCGACACGGAAGTGAAGGCAGAATCGAGGAAAACCATACGATGACGCATTTTACACACAGACATTGCAGCAATTACGATGGGATCGCCGAGCGTGGCAAGGTGAAAGCGCATTGTAGACACGTGCGTGGCGAGATCATTCGCTTCAATTGCCCGAGGAAATCTCTCTCACGGAACCTACACGCTCAAGCACCTCGCATCTTTCTGCACGGGCTTACATTTTTAATCGTAAAGAGACAGAGTAACCCTCTTGAGATTTTTATTGATGTACTCAACGTCAAACTGAAAAAAACAACAGTGCGAGAAAATAGAATGGGAAACGAGGGGGTCGAAAAGAAAAAAGGATAAAGAATGTGAAAGTGTGAAAGGGGCAAGAGAAAACGCTCGAAATAATGACCAAACTCAGAGTAATGAATAATTTACTTTACTACATATTTGTTGTTCAAGTAAACCCGCCGTACATCAAAACTTTGCGGGTAGAGGCCACTGACCCAAGGGGAGAGAACGTGTACCTGAAGGCTCTTCACTCTTAGAATTCTGGTTTGCAGATTTCTCAGAAAGGGGAAAACATCCGCTAATGTAGGCCAGACATGTAATGTAAATCACAGACTCCTGCACATGTTTGCACGTGTTGTTGGCACTCGCCTGACCAAGATCACCGCCATTGGTGTGGCTGGAGGTAGGAGCTACTGGCACGAGCTTCACCTCCCCAAAGTCAATTAGCAATAAAATTTCGCCTATTGAAGAAAAGCGAATAGAGCAACTTTTATTTAAAACGATTTCCACTTACAAAGTGAAGAGTGAATATACGAAGAAAACCCTTGAGTAATTCCAGTGTTCTAGTGAAGTTTATTGCCCTCTCTTCTAGTCATGTGCCTCTAGTCTGTAACTATAGGAGACCACAGGGCAAACTGTAGTAACATTCGCGGGCTCTTCAGATGGGGTGAATAGAAAACGGCTCTTTGCACAAACACAGACACACCCACAAAATGGCAAGTTCTCCCACTAAACATTTCCTATAAATATTGTTTTATATATACTCGACTCAAGTAATATTCATAGAGCAACATACCTTGTTTGGCCATTCTTCACTACTATTATTAAGTCGGGACATGAGTACATGCCTAATCCATATACTCAAAATTTAATTAATGCAATTGACTGTTTTTGTCAAGTCATACACGTTCAGAAGTAACAACGTCATAATACGCCTAACGTATCCTTCCAAGTAACATTGAAAGATGGAAGTCGTGAAGATCTCGTTTTCAGTTCACATTCCTTCGTGCGCTGTGGTTGTGGCTGGGGCATACCCCTCCAATTTCACAGTTTAACGACGCACGCAGGGGTCCGAATCCGACAGAGTTTGGCTTTTGGCGATTTGTATCGGGGTTTTAATAATAAATAAATTTCCGGTTTTGCATTCGGAATTTACGTGGACAAAGGGTTCGCAACAGTTTTCTTAGCCGTGGCCACAAGGCCTCCAAATTCCTTTGGAACTGAAAATAATACGGACACAGAAAATAGGAAATCTCAGACTTCTACTGGTTCGTGGTTTCGTTAATTTACATTTCACAGATTACTTGCTCAAGTATTTTCTCATCCCCTTGAATAAAGTGTTGCTTTGACCTCTTGGTAAAGTCCTGCATCGCTTGATCGCTCACACTGGAATGGCCGTAGGCATCCGGGAACGGTAACTACCGAGGCCCAGTAAATGTAGCGCTCGTTGGATTCCGGAAGGTAGAGCCGCCCTCCCGCAGGAACAGGCTAAGTCGTTGCCGGCCACGCGACTTGCGAGATTTTCACACTCCATGCGCTATCGCATAGCGGGACACCGCCCCAGTCGGAACAGGCTCCGAGCACCAGACCTTCTGGCATGTGCGCGTGTAGTGCGTACAAGTTCAAATGTGAGGGTGTGTTTTTGTCAAGGGAGAGAAGGCGACAAGGAAAGATCGCGAGGGTGGTCCTTCAAAGTATTCGCTTGGAATTGACCGGAGAAGCCGCAATCAATGCAACCAGTTTCCAATTGGGCGGCGGAGGGTGGTGGCAAAGGGCTGTGGCGGCGGCGGAGGCGGAGGGAGGCAGTGGAGGAGAGCGGAAGCGGCAACGGAGGGCGGCGGAGGGGTTTAGATGAGGGCGGCGGAGGGGTTTGGCGAAGGGCGGCGGCGGAGGGCGTGGCCTACATTCGGGGCGCCGGTGGCCCAGTTGCGGGCGCGCGAATCGATGCGCCCGGCGGCGGCGCCCCCTGACCCGCCCCACGCGCGGCGCCGCCGCCAACTCCCTCGCAGCCCTCGCGATTCAATGCGCTCTCTTACACTTCGCAAAATCATCTTCTGCTAGGTTTACAATATAGCTAGGAGACACGAAATCAAAAATATAAGGCACTACAAAATTACTTGTACAATTATTTATGTTAATTCAAGACTCATAAACACTGCTAATATTTATTTTTATCAACAATCTATGCTAAAAAATTAATTTCAACACAGACCTACAGATGGAGCTAACTCAATTTTAATATAGATAGCAAAACACAAGAGATATTAATGTACTATTTGTTGACGTGTGGGTAAGGTGTTGAGGGTATGGCAATGAAGAGGAAGTAAACCTCCTGCCAGTCCGTAACCCATTTGTTAGGGTACTTACTTCGGCATTCGTCTCATACTGATCGAAAAAAAGAGGAAAAAACATAACTATAAACCACAGCAACATGCCGCTAGAATTCATCTCCTGACAGCGGCAAAATGCGTCCAAGCTATAGAACTAGGTCGAAAATCTTGTCATTGTTGGGGCCGAACCCCAGAACCATTCGGTCACAGGCTTTGCAGACACATCAGTTAATAATAAACACTCGGGATTTGAAGAGAAGTGTTGCATATTTCTTGGCAGTAATCATGAGCCCCCATGATACACGAAAAGGTGGGCACAAAAGCATATCTCCCAGCAGTCATCCCTTGAGGGTACGCATAACACAATTATGTACTTCATGATTACACTTCTCCAAAAGAAACCATGCAGAAGCACGCACAGTCCAGTGATGCAGAGGGAACGCTTGCGTATCTCCCAGTTGCGCTGTCGGCCGTGATCCACCATGACACAAGATCGTATATTTCGTAACAAATCACACAACGAATAAGCACACAGCACTCGCACGCTACAAGGAGGAGGATAATATATTCCCCGCCATCCAGGAGTGCAGCCAACACGCTTACCCAGTCCACCGTGATTCCAGAATAACGGTATAATAATACCTCCCACCAGATTGTCACGAAATATTTAGGATCCGCATAATGAAAAAAAGGCTGCGTATATTCCGACAATCACCTATTAGTATTTCAGATCCATAGGCTACAAAGAGATGAATGTAATATAAGGCACTTCCCTGCAGCTCTGTCCGTAAGAACATACAATCCACCAAAAGACAAGAGAAGGATGGAAAGTTGTGCATCCCCCAGCAGTCATGAAGTACTCAGGGCTTACAATACAGAAGGGAGTAAGACTATCTTATTCTGCACGATACAACGAACATTATTGATTCATTATTTACGAGCGGTCGAGAAGTACTACGTCCGGACTTCAAAGAGAAAGGTATTTCATTGTCCACCTTCTACAGTGCTGCTGAGAATCTCACTGGTCTCATCAGCATACGGGAATATTTAGACATTGCGCATTCCTCAAGTATTCGCGTACACGCGCTCCAGGGAGAAATAAGAAGCATTCCGAAGCTGCAATACTTGCTGCCAAGACGGTCATGATACAAGGAGAAGAGAGGAACATTGCGTACATCCTAGCAATCAAGCCAAGATGAATCTCTAAACTATCCCCATCTCCAAGCAGGGCAAAAGATACGCATTCCAAGCTCACATGAAAAACAGCGCAGAAACGCTATTCGTTTGGTACTAAAGTAAAATTTAACATAATCATTAAAAATAATGTCGTGAAATATTATTTTTAAAATTTAGGGAACTTCCAATACGAAATAAATTCCCATTATTAACTCCCACTCCCACCATTAATCACGTCCCGTATATAAGAAAGTACAGTTTGTGCAGTCTTGTACCAATTACTTTGACACTCTTTGAAGCTAAACCACAGTATATGTAGCTGAACGAAGTGGGATGGGTACGTGGTCGCTAGGCAATGTGTAAAAATGTTTCGCATTCATTTTATGAACATTGGCTGGGGTTGTGGGTCACCATTTTGGGATTTCGGCTAATTACGAATGTTTTTCATTCGAACGTTCTTTCGATGGATTTCAGAAAATCACTTTCATTTTAAGCCATCTTGTGTACACACTTCTTTCAAAGTTGATTCATGGAAAGTCAAGTCAATTGAGAGTTTATCAATTTACAACCGTGATGTGAGCGGATTGCGAGAGCTTCGATCCGGAATTGCGCCCTCTCCGTTCACGGGCGAGTCATGACTGTTTCACCAGTGGATTTCTGTGAGTGTGCAAGTCGTGTGTCAACGCCCAAGGAAATAAAAACATCGTTTTTTCCCCTTTGAATTGAATTGAATTGGATTGGATTGGATTGGATTGGATTGGATTGAATTGAAACCTTAATTTACGTGGCCATCAGGCCCGCTCTTCCGTCTGATCACGCAAATTTCGCTACGCTCCTTTCACCAACCAGCAGAGAAAGAATTTCTTGGGCGAGAAACAGGCGATTTGAATTCTGCTCAGAGACGTCATTTAGGCTTGAGGATGTTTTACATGCAAGTAAATCTACTAACATGGGACAGCCGGCTTTACTTCCCCTCCGAAGGAAGGCGTACGAAGGACTTTTCCGTCCTTAAAAATCCACGGTATAACAGTTCCGTACGCTAACCGTTACACCATCGCAACGCGCCTTCGAGTTCCTTTGTGTTCATTTAGTTTTCTATTTATTCCATCTTCCGTGCGATTCGCGTAATAGATGTGCATCAGCGTGCATGCAACGCAGGCAGTGTGAGGGCACAGCTCAGGCCGTTGGCGAGTGCCTCCAGCGTCTTCTGGAACGGATCAGGACGCAGACGCGCATGCGCGCCACGCCCCCTCCCCCCTCTCAAGCAAGAATCGTGCGAAGGCGTTGGATCGCGATTCAACGACCTGCTATAGCGAGCGAGCGTTCGTGGTTGCGATATTCTCCGTTTCGCGAAGCAGCCTTTAGCGATGAACATCAAATTAGTGTTATTCTGGAATCGATAGTAAAAAAATATTACAAAGGTTTTTAAATAATTGCTTTACTTCCCTGTCGAATGAAGAAACGAAATGAGTGGGCGACCGAATCCTAACCTAATAATTTTTCAGAATTTAATTTTTAAAACGACAACCGAAGAATAGAAAAAGGTAGAGCATGTATTTTTATATATTTTAACCCTAGATTACAAAGGCGTCGTCTAGTGCCGAAAGCTTCCCCAACCTCCTTCCCCTCCACCGTTTCTGAAACTTGAGTGACTAACCAGAAATAGGCACGTGCACTACGATGTGTGTATTTCCGGTACACGCCAATTAAACACGCGTCGTCGAGTAGACTACGTCTTTGTAGACACATCAGTGATATTTTTCGGCGCTTTATAGACTAAAATTATGAATATTATATACAAGACAAGGAGTTTGTGTTCAAGTTTTGTTGTGAACAAATGTTCACTAGCAGTCATAATGAGACGATGGGATTATAACAAACGTCGCGTGTCCAGGTACTTCCGCGGGCGCTGCTGAAAAGCCGTGTGTGGATATCCCCAAGAAAGTGCTGCTGTGAGAGTCAAGACATTTAGGTGTATCTACAAAAAAAATTACAATGTACTGTATTCTGTAATTCCATACATGTTCATCCATTATATTTTGCGTTTCATTGTAAAAATTAGTTTTTCTTTATTACCACCCTAGGTCGTCTGTCAGAATGTCTTTGAAATAATGCTTGGAACAGGTCGCCTTTGTAATCACACGCACGCGCGCGTATGCATACTGCGCGGGAAGCGATTCGAAAGAGTGGGGTTTTAGTGGGTAGGTACAGGATGACCTAGCATAGCTGAGAATCCCACACGCTGCGGCGTGCGGGATCCGCAGTGTCTTAGGGAGATTCCCCTGCCCCATAAAAAACAAAAACAAAAAACACATTCATACATACATAGACATCATGATTGGATTTCGGCACGGTTGATCTCAAATTTTACAATATTATTTTCCAGTGGCGACATCATACAAAGTAAAAGGTCGCGAAAATTGACCTAACTTCATTTCACTCTCTGAATCAATACTTCGAGGTCCTGTCACCTGGCGCTAGAATTCATCTCGGTGGCCGAAGTATACACTTCGCCCAGCTTTGCGGTCTGGTCTTCCTTGGTGCTGAAGAGCTTTAGAACCTGTGAAAAATTATCTCGTCTAAGACGACTAGAAGCGTGTGACTATGGTTACAGAATGACATTCATCGGATGCAATTCATCCGATAGAGATCAAGCAAAAAATGCGCCTATGAAGCAATTAAACCTTCTTCTTCCCCTCTCCGATTTAACGATTAGCGACGATGAACAGGTCTGCATGTGGCTTTCCCACAAGTTTCGCTCGCCTTCCAGCGTAACCACCTCCTACTCCGCACCTCCGCTTTGTTTTCATATCAGACGGCGTCGTCATCTTGAGAGCCAACTCTTGCCATTCCAGATACCTCTTTAGTTACCGCACGCTTTCACTTTATCGTCAAAATCCACTTCATTCATCCAATTTCAAAAGCATTTATCTTGATTGTCCACAATCAAGTCCTGCTGATTACATTTAACGGAGTGAAGTGGACATTGGGTACTTGTGCAGGCTTCCTCTCGTCTACTTGCTAAGTTGCTCTCAAATTTCATTCGGCCGACTCGGAACAAACATTACGCAGTTGCAGTAAATAAACATGGAAGACCGTTCATTGTAGATAAAACAGATTTGGCCCAAGACAGCAGAAACTACTCTCCTGCTCGCCTCGAGTCGAATAACGTTTGAGGACTCCACAAGAGCTATGAATGTTAAGTGTCGTTGAATCCAGATTACGAATCCCCCCCCACACACACACACACAAAATCTCAATTGAAAAGATATATTGTCTTCTACGAATTCCATAAGAATTTACGGGATCTGAAATCCGATACCTATAAGATAGAGTCGTAGAGAAGAAAAGAAAATCTCGCCAAACCATTTACGAAAGTGTCACACGCGTCTAATCTAAAAATATTTACAACCTTCCGGAATTCATGGTAGGAGGGACAAAGATATACTAACAGCCAGTGAAGAAGTACACTATGTGATCAAAAGTATCCGCACACGTCCAAAATGGTGTTATGGTGTGGTCGTGTTTTTCATGGAGGAGCGGTTTCACGACATGTGGCGGAGTGGTTACACGACAAAAACTTCCCTGTAATAGACTGGCCTGCTCAGAGTCCTCACTTGAATCCTATTGGGATGTTTTGTATTTTTGATCTATTTTGATGCGTTGAACACTTTTGAGATGTTTTGGAACACCGACATCGTGCCAGGTCTCACCAACCTACATCGATACCTCTACTCAGCGCAGCACTCCGTGAAGAATGGGCTGCCACTCACCAAGAAACTTTCCACCTGATCGAAAGTCTGCCTGCGAAAATGGAAGCTGTCCTCAAGGCTCAGGGTGGGCCTGAACCCAATTGAATTCCAGCATTACAGATGGAAAGCGCCGCGACCAGGTAAGTCATATTCAGCCACTTATACTTTTGATCACATAGTGTATCTCCGGAAAGCGCTACTAATGAATATTACAAAATTCTGTTAAAGAAATATAAGGATATGTAGGTTTTCATTTTCCATTTATTAGAGATTTTTTCCTTCATGAAATCTGTTCTTTAAAGGCAGATCTTGAAATAAGGCCACATTCAATTTTTCGAAACTTTGAGTGTTTTCGTGTAATTTTGCGCAAAATATAGGCAATTTTATGTTTCTAAACCATGTTTGACTGAAGGAAAAAAACTCCAAACCGTCTTATTTTTTCCACAGGTAGAAGAAAGACCGCTGAAAAGAAATGTGTCTCATTTTCGTTCAATTCTGAATTTATTCAATTTAGAATTAATGCGAGAAAATGTGTCCTGTATCAGCACCTATAGTTCTAACACGTCAGGAAATATTACTATCGAGCTATTTTTCTATGAGACGTTTTGAAGAAAATGTGGATAAATTTGCATACCTTTCCATAAACTGAACTGCAAATAGCCAGTATATCAAAAAGTGAAGAAATTAATATTATTGATATTCCGGCGTATTACCAGTCATGCCTTATCAAATAGTGTTCTCTGGACTCTACGGCATTTCCGCCCGTTTGCTGCAGCAATAGCTATTAAGCCACTGCCGCGCACCTAAGCAACACCGGAAGCAAGCACCGGCTGCCCACGCGGTCACCGATAAGGATGCGATGCGGAATGGCCGCCTTACGGTGCACGACGTGGAAAGAAACAGCGACGGCTGCAAGCTGAATGGAAATCACAGTGTCAGGGCCGTACTCGGGTATCTTTTCCTGACGCGATCCTCAGAGACGTCTGCTTTAACATTATGTAACTAGGGTACGAGCATTGAACAGAAAATGTAAATTTATTTTTCAAAAATAGTATTTTTGACAATATTCTTCTATAGGCTGTACTTGTACCACATGAGGCAGCATGCTGTATTTCCAATCCAATGGAAGGCGTGCGAACTGAAAATTAACGCGATTATGTCAACGCGATAGAGTGAATTAACGATTCGGTTCTGTGAATAAAAATAAATGTTGACATTAAAAATAGTTAATACTCCGTCTAGAGACTTTAATGATTTTTTACTAACCCGATAAACACTGAATTAAAGTGATATCTTGTTTCTTCACGAATTGAACATTTGTTACTCTTTTATTAAATGACTTTTCGCGGCGAGGATCATTTAAAACTAAATTAGTCTATTTTCGTGATGAATGCGGATTTCTCTGGAATCCATTACACTTTGTAAAACTAATATATCTCCTTGTTTCTGGGCGTAGAAAAACAAGGATAATCTATTGAGGTTTTGATTCAGTTATTACAAATATTCCAGACTCCGTTATGATTCACGTTCATACTACTCTTTCCGTAAACTATCTCCATTTTTATAGCATTATTTCTCGCTATAAACACTATTAAGTGAGAATTATGAATGAATTATAATAAAGCATGCGATATATAATATAATAACAGGAAATACGTGAATCTTACTTTACTAATAACAAATTTTCGAACAAATAGAGGAAAATGATGCAATATCCTGATTTTGTTTTCTCGCTATTCAGAACAAATTTCACGTCCCCGCTAACGCCCGCACTGTAACACCCGCGGTTCCTCGTGCACCTGCAGCGCCTTCCGAGCGGAGAAAGGCGGGTCGCGTCTCATTGCATCCGCCCGGCCAGACAATCGACGGCGACTTTCCAGCAGCCGCCTTTTGCTCTGTGCCACACAGGCCGGACATCCGCTCGGCGACGAGAAAATGGAAGCAGAGCGGGGCGGCGTTAATGGAGGTGGAGCGAAACCACAATTATTACCTAATTTAAGTTCTAAAATTGAATCGTTTATTTCAGAAACCCGTCAAACGCTAATTATTTTTTTTTTTATTTTGAGAAAACTGAGAAAAAGTTTTCCCATTTTTAAATTGAAAATATTTTTATTTATTAAAGCAGTTGATAAATGAATAATTTTCGTATAAAAATGCACTGAACGATGTGACTATCCTTTTGGAGCAATAATCTACCGTTAATGCGTGTTTTAGATTTTGTCTTTTGACGGGTCTCTTAAATAAACGATTCAATCGTGCTGTGTTCGGTTTTACACGTCATTCCGATACCCGTATCTCATCCATTATCCCATGCAAATCGTTCGTCTCTAATAGCGTCATCATATCAGCCCCCCCCTCCCCGATCACCAAATTGTTCATGCAGTAGAAGAAAACCGCTGAGCAGCTGTCCAAAAAATGGGAACGCATTCTGGACAGAAACCTGCAGCCATCGACTCCGCGCATTTGGACGCTGCTCCAAGACCCCGAAATGTGCGTGTTACTACAGTAAATCTATCCAAACCGAACCTGTGCAAGCCGGAAACCTGCCTTGGCAGGAAAATTTCTCCGGCCCGTGAAGTAGCGTACAACGAAACCTGTCCAACGTGGAACAGAAAGGTTTTTGCTTGTCCTTCAGGGGGAAAACTGAACTCCTGTGAATGTATTGCAATTGGTAGAGATGCGAGATTCTAAATGTAATGAATGCATCTGCCACTCTGTTTTAAATTCACAGTCCCACACGATTTACTAGTGGCAAACGTACTGTGAAAGAGGTGCTTCACCTGACAGCGTAGAATTCGACCTTCGGGGTCACTTGTCTCTCGAGGCGTAGGCCGTAGGGGAATTCCCATCCCCCGCCTTCCAACGCCCTGAGCGTGGGAAAGTGTTGGGGCATGGATCTGTTGGCTCCTCTTTGGCCCGGCCCCGAGTTGGAAATCGTAACCCCAAGGCCGTGCGAGGGTATCAGAAAATCATAGTACGCTGGGCTGTGATGCATTGTGCGTTGAAACAGTCACCAATAAGTCCGATTGCAGCTTTTATGCAATGTGCTGGTGTGCATTTTTAGGAGTTTCACAACCTGTTTAACAATGCGGAAACCAGAAAACTAACATTAGATGTAAAGGTCAAAAGTCTGGCAGCAAGAGAAACTGACGTGACAATAAATCATTAATATTCGTGATTTCTTCAATAAATACGTTAAATGTGAATCCATTTTAATAATTATAAAATCAAGTTATTTTTACTTTACTTATTTCTTTACTTGCATCAGTTTACTAGTAACGGAACGGAAATACCAATATTGCAAATGTCGTAAAATTGACAACTCTTTATAAAACGGAAACCTCCCTACACTCTTTTTTTGTCCCAGTCGATTTCGGCTTAGACCAATTATACTGTAATTAACACCATTGACTTGCTATAGAGCAAATAACGGACGCTGTCGTAACCTTAACGCAAGGCGCAGATCATGAACTAACCAAGTCTGATTTGTGACATCGACCGTGGTTCATTCAATCATAATACCATGCAAAAAACTTGCAAATAAATACCTTGTTTATGTAGGAGAATACATCCTCGTATTTTGTTACATGTAATTTGATTCGATTATTCTGGCAACGGACTTAAAACCCTAGGCTTAAAGATCTGGACTTCTTTCCTCATTAGAGGGATGTCACAACTTAAATTTTTCTTTAATGGACGTAGGTGGTCGATGGTATTACGCCACCATTTCTGACTGGTTGCCCTAATACCAATCTGAATACGAAAAAATATATTCTCAAAGATTCTACTGAGAGGTATCACTTATTGATGCCGTGTACACAACTGAATCGTTTCCAAGTATATGGAATAAAAATTAGAAGCTGTCAATTTGGATGGCTGAGCCCTTTAAGAGGAAGTCGCAAAATCCGTTCTTGGGCCCTGAGCAAGTGTCCAGGGAAGCGCTGGCAACGCCGCCCCGTGCGGCCCCCGAGCAAAAAGCGCCCTTTGGGGCGGAACGGTCCCGGCGAGCGCGAGGTGGCGCCGCGACGGCAGCAGCCGAGTCGACGCGGGGCGGGGCGGCCGCGGTAGCCCCCACAATCCGTCTTTTCCGGAACCGTTATATTTTTCTGCAAGATCTCGCCAACAACGGGTAGAGCCCACCGACATTCCATTAGTAGTCTGAGACGAGTCGAATATCGCCTCACTTGTTCCAAAAACTAGAGACCGGGAGAAACTATTCAGGAAATCAACTGATGTCACTGCAGTCCCACTGACCGCCGGGAGGCCCTAGGTTCAAGTTCCGACGGTGGCAGGAATTTCGGCACCATAGCTTGTCAGCTAGGTCGAATTCAGTCTCTAGCTGCAGGAGAATTGTAGCGGCCGGTTGGTCTGATCGGTAGTTTTCCGTGGTCTCTCCGATTACCACCACGCGAATGGCTGAGCAGTACCCTATCAAATGGGTCACGGATCACGCGCGATGTTTCCTACCTATTCCTTGTCCTACCCCCACCCCCTTACACACACCTACATTAACATGCACTACACTACCACACATGCATGGAGACCGGTGTGGAGATTAGAGCGTGACCCGGATGGGGCGGTGCTCCGTTGGTGAGAGATACCTGGTTACGGAAACTATTGACCGGTCACTAATGACCGTAGTAGTTGATGCGCCCAGAATCACTAACAATCATTCAATCAATCTGAAAACTGGATCGCAAGGGGTCTAATACTGTCGTACGCAAAGACACTGATGTACGCAGGTGCGTTACTATACGAAGGATAACGTCCCCGAAATGTCGAAGTCAGCACTTCTTGCGCTCCTGGCGACGGGGAACGGCAGTTTGTGGGCCTGGGGGCGGGGGGGGGAGTGCGACGGGGCTGGCGCCGGCACCTGCGCTCGGTCTGTCCGTCGGTCGGTGAGAGCGGCGAAAGTGAGTGGGCGGAGGGGGCCAAGTTCATTGCCCGCCCCGCTCTCCTCCGTGCCTCTTCCCCGACCTGGCACGGAATACCTCTTAATACGGAAAGTTGTGTTGGACGTCTCTGAGCGGCACACTAACGAGGTCCGGGCCATTGCTTCCGCCGTCGCCCTATACACGAACAAGCCGCGCTCGCGCGCCGGGCTTGTCAATTTCAAGTCTAACGCTGTCGCATAGTGTGACGTCATGGATACTCACAGCGACCACAGACACAGAGCTTTCGTATAACAAATATATTTATTAACAAGAAAACAAAACAAATATATACACTTAATAATCTACTTACACCCTAGCTCTGATAGACCTACTATCCCCTGATCGCGAGAGCGATCCAAAACCCGATTGAAGATGGTTTTGATTGTGGCACTCGCCACTCCTACTTTTGAAGCGCGCACAAAGCCTAGCTTCCGTGACCGGATGTCACGCTGGGACACAAAGTCCGTTCTGGCGCACCAACGGCTGGTTTGCCTCGATCGCAGGAGCGATCTTATCCGATTGAGAATCGGCGTGAATCGTGGCACTCAACCACTCTTCACCTCGGAGCACGCACACAGCATCGCTCCCCCGTGACCGCAGTCACCCAAGGACATAAAGTCCGCAGGCTTCGTTAACTAATGACTCCAGCCTCGCGAGCTTGGCTCGCATATGCACCGTCTTGGCGCCAAGTTTTGTGCACACGCACGAGGTTCTCCCGCTGTCTCCAGAACCTCCCTACTGGCTCTGTACACTCAATAATATAGGCGAGGCTCACGTGACCTACTACGTCACGCCACCCCCCTCGCTTGTTATAACAGTGAAAAGCTTCTATAAGCCGGAAACTCTCAAAGCCTTGTGTCTCCCGTTTCCGCGTTCTTCCCTTTACGGAAAAACCCTACTTCCTGTGGCTAGGCTAATCCGCTCCCAAGCGTCCCCAAATAGATGCCATGAGGCACGCTGGCTAATACGTTTCAATAGTTGCTCGTTGTCGCATACATGCTTGAGACGGCGAGTATTTATTCCGGTAACGCGCCAACGTCTTATGAGAATATTCCCGTAAGTGTAGTGCGTCCTACCCGCTGGAATGAGAGGTCCGGCGCCGAACTCCACGTCGTGGTTCCCCAGCGGGCGAAAGAAGTCCGTAGGAGCTGCCAATTCCATCTGAAGCTACCTCTTCAAAATAGATTATTGCTTCAAAAAAGCACCATTACAGCTGAATTTCGGAACAGACACTTTATCATATGGAGTTTTACAGGGGGTGTCCAACTTGCAAGGCCTCAAGGGCCACACAAAAACCTTTAATAAGGTTGCGGAGCATATTTTCATTACTCGGGCGATTCGCACCCGACTTCCCCGTTTTGCTGATCCCGGCACTTGGCCCGGCTGCTCTGAAACTGTGAGCGGGTGGATCCATGTGTGAACCACATTGGGATGATTTTGGGTTTCTACCCGCGGGCTGCATTTTAAGGCTTACTGATAAACGAACAGAAAATAATGATTTTGCATTAATTTCACAAAATACACTTTGAGCAAATTAAGACATGTTTTAGAAAAGCTACGTTTTCTCAGGAAAACTAAATAAAATTGATTAAATTACGTCTGAAAGTAATATTAAAAATATACTTAAAACTTCAAAATGTACGTACAGAGAAAACGTTCTGAAGTGCCCTGATACATCCAGGTTTGTTCTTTGAACCTTTTTCCATTATACGTAAAATAAAGAATGTAACACATGAAAGTAATGGCATGCAATAACAGAGAAGGAGTCGCCTGTTTACTACGTACTATTTAGTTGTGTAAATGCGTATCCAATTCACCTCTTATTCATGCAGTTTCAGACTAATCACCACATTGAATTTCTTAAGGCCGCAATTAATATCTTGGCGCCCTGTGAGGCCAGAAATCAAATGGTGTCGAAACACTCCCTGCATGTGGTCTGATACTATTCTCTACTGAGCTTTCCTCACACTGTTGCAAAACAGTCTGTGACATAACATAACGTAATCTTAGGTTCGACACGTTGTCCGAGAACAGTTTCCACAAAACATTCAATTTAATAATTTTGCTTATTAGGAAAATTATCCTCGTGGGTTATTTCAGTGGCAGTTATTTGATGACTCCACAAAATTAATAGAAAAAAAGAAGAAACAAAAAATTCAATGTTCGTAAATACTTTTACCAGACACGATCAATGCAGCATGTATAATAAAACGTGAATCTGATTGACTACTTTCACCATCCGGAAAGACTATTTTCAGCAAAAAGGAAAACTTTCTAATTTCAAAAAACAGTTAAAACGCTTTAGCCAAATGAAAGTTAGATTTCTTTGATCCAACCAAATTCTACCTGACAAGCTAATCTGAAAACGGTGGTGCTCGAATATACTCTGTTTAAATTCCGTGGAGGCAGCAAAAATATAGTAGTAATCCATAATGATTAAGGATCCAGGAGGTATCAACCAGAAAGTTTAATTTAACAAGTATTTAATATTATAAACAATTGACCAGACACAGGTTTTGGGAATCTTATCCACCTTCAGCGTCTCCACAAAGAGGAAAAAGTGAAACCTCTAACTGCACTCTCTAAACGCTGAACTCCGCAACCCTTCGCGTTGCCACGGGAGCTGTATTATAGCCCCCATAAAAGGCGTGGCATATCATTGTCGACCATTCATGTTGAACACCTTTAAGATTTAGTAAATTTTGCCCAAGTGTTGCTGTGCGAAATAGGCTTAAGATTACGTAATACTGCACGAAACTGAGAAAACCTTTGAATAACCTTTTTTAAATGGAAGAAAAGGTGTCCTATTACAATATTACATCTGTATTTTGTCAATTTTGTTATTTTACAAAGCTGTACCAGTGGAAGAGGTAATTGGACCCGTGCAGACATTTCGCAATTCATAAAACTTAGTTTCAATACTGATAATAGATTTACAAAGGAACCAACCTTCGAAAATTGCCGTCAATTCTTGCTAAAGAAACAAGGTTTTTTGCAAAAAATACAATAGAATGTTCAAATGGGTATCATTTTACTGATTTTAGCATAAGAAACATAACCGTTCCTTTTATCGAAATAAAAAACCTTGTTGTAAGTCTTACCATTTCAGTGGTGTGGATAATGGAAACCTCTGTTTCATCGTAATGTATTTATGGGTTGCATGTGCGCCTGCTTTTACCCTACATCACAATCTGCTTATTTCTATTTTTCAACTCTAGTATGTTTGATACACGCCTTGGGTGTAATTCCCTAACAAACAGTAATACACTTACAGGATATTGTATCGACGGTTTCTTATAACTGGTAGAAAACCGTCGACAGCATATTATGTATAGAGGGGTTAAAGTTATTGGTGATTTATTATCACGTTATTATATCACGAGGCATTCCGTTTATTTACAGTAGGAATTCCCTTTTGTTCGATCGACTCCCTAGCCCCGAGTAGATCTACCCAGCGGAGAATCCCCATGACTCTCGGAATCTCGAGGCCAAGGTGGCCCTTGCGGCCCATCTCCACCCTGTACATACATTATTGCCAGAGGTAGTCCGTAATCGCATGAAGGACGTTTTGGCACTTAGGGTATTATGGATGCAGTTTCTCCGAAAGTCTTTGTGCCTATTTAAAAAATGTAAAGCGAATTGACAGCTATCAGCTGGGACGTTATCCAATTGAGAATTGGTTACAAATTCAGTTTTTTTATATTCAATCTCCCGATTGGATAACCGCGATCCAGATTATCAAAAGTCAGTTTGCCCTACATTTAAACTTTAGTACAATTATAGGTAAGGTGAAGAAATATGAA
This sequence comes from Gryllus bimaculatus, assembly GCA_017312745.1. NCBI lineage: Eukaryota > Metazoa > Arthropoda > Insecta > Orthoptera > Gryllidae > Gryllus > Gryllus bimaculatus. Next base: position 1,027,568 of record BOPP01000006.1, on the reverse strand, counting down.
CATGATTAAGGTTTTTATGTGATATACGAAAGATCGGGAAATATCTTTTTTTTCCCAGGGCTTTTATCCAGTCGTTAGCCGGTTACTCATGTTCCGAACGGATGCATTTTCGACAAACACACTTGCGGGCTCTTCTGATCTGGGGTCAGCAGAACACGATGCCCTCCGCAACAACACATACACTAGACAAGGGACAAAGGCGGAACTTGAACTCGCTACACTTCGGACCGAAGCGTTGAGTAGGTACACGCTTAGTCATCTCGGCCATCCAGGACGGAGAATAATTCAGATCAAATGCAGATCAGGACCGGACTGAGCGTACAACCCTGGCCGTGATTCACGAGCTTTTCCTTCAGAGAAGAGCCAAGAGATAAGATAAGGGACAACAGATGCTTCACGCGATCTTTAAACTCGGTTGGAAGAGGTTGGATATGTTAGAAGTTTTTGGAAACTCTGTTTTCGGGATACTAAAATCAAATTGAAAGTTCACGAAAACATTCTTTTAATTCTCGTGTGCTGTTTTGAAGAATATTTTGCTTCTTTTTCGTAACACCAATTTATATTCTTGCGAGATTACGTGTGCTAGGTCCTCAACAGTGTATATTTCTATGTGTATATGCTCAAAATTCTTTTGTTTTCATTGATTAACGAATTTGAGTAACAAATAATTATTTTGATTATTCATAATATTAGTACTGTCACAATTATCACGGTTGCTATTGGTATTGCTACTATTAATATTACTATTCTTATTGAAGCATGTTTTCGCGTTTTAGGTAGTCATTCCAGAGTTATAAATATATAAACAGTAAATTTAAGTCTTAAAATATCTTGGTGATTCGCTTTCCCTTGAGAAATATTATTATTATATTATCGAAAGCTTGTTCTTATGCTCCAATAACATTCATATGTATTTTGATATTGGCAAGAATTGACAAAGAAATCACATTAATAACGCAATATTCATCAGTGGACGTCTTTCATGTTGAAATATTAATAAATGTACATTTGATTTTTTTGTTTTCTTTTATAACAGCAAAAAATAAAAGTTCAAGGTACTGGGATTACAACTTTTTTTCCACCCTTGGAAGTACGTCACGCAAGTCTGCATTCTCAGCCCGGCAGTAATTAACTCACGAGAAGCAACTGAATAATTGATCATGACATTATAATACAGAAACGTATGTGCAAAAACGTCTTAGATTAGAATTATTTACTACCAAGTGCTGAACATCCAGTCTATATAATTCATTGAGTAACTTATTCTAATACGCAAAATTATTTTATACATTTTTTCAAATTAACAGTGCGTAACATTACTTTTTACATTTTTTTAAATTAACGGTGCGTAATAAGAATGTCCTTTTGGGTGTTGATTAACATGACACGTGACTGTCGGAAGAAACGAACCCGATGATGACTTTCGTATCAATTTACACTGTCATGTGAACCAGTAGAATTCAATAAATCACCAGAGAATACATTTTTAATTCCTTTGGATTTCAAAACATAATTTGGCAAAGGAGCAATCAGAACATAATTTGGCAAAGGAGCAATTTGGGAGAAATTATGGATGTGAGATTCAATGTGTTTCGCCAAACCTACTAATTTCAGGAAGTTGAATATTGCTTGGCGCCCAGCGTAAACGCCGACTAGTTTGATGATGCGTTACGTTCAAAATTTATAGTTGTGGCATTCCTTGAGGTTGTGAAATTTGCAGTTCAATCTGTCTATTAAATCTGACAGTGCAGTTGTGTTCAAAACTATAACCATTAGGTCAGTGGCTCTTACGATTCATTGCCGGCGGCGACGTGCATTGTGCTGCTTGCTACATTTAAATCTTGCGAATGTTCTCGCAGCCTGCCAAAGACCTTATAAATTTTATTTCAGCGTCAGAAAAATAGTTGTCATGGCTGAAAATTGGACGAACGTATGCTTATGGCCGCGAGTGCTTAATTACTTCGAGGGCAGAGTGCCCTTAATTCTAAAATGGATACATACCTACGTAGTTAAAAGGCAAAAAAATGGTCAATTCGAAATGAAAACAGGCTCAGCAAGATTCTGAAAATGACTGCATGGACACAGCATTTCAAACTGAAAACCGAAAATTAAGACATACGTTAGGTTGGCAGACATATTCCATGCCCCTCCTCCCAATATTTTCATCAATTTGTCGCGTCAGATCGAAATCAAATATCTCTTGGCAACTCAACCCTGCGGCCGCCGAGCACCTGGTCTAGGCCTACACGACCACCGCCCACCGGTTCTTGGAATCTTGAGTCGCGATCTCGCAACCGCCCCCGCCGACGCCCCCGGTCGAAGTCGCAATTGCACATGAACTCCTCCGTGACGTCGTCGGCGCTTTCAAACGCGCACGTGCCTCCTCGTCTGGCGGAAACCGCACCACGGCCCCCTCCTTCCCCCACCCTCCCCTCCGCCGCTGCGATCCCTTGAGCCTCCCCCAACCCTACGGCGGTTGCGGTGCGGCAAGGCGGCGGCGCGGCCCGCCACCCAGTGGCGTGCGAATTCGCCCCCGAAACCTGGACACGATAAAAAAATAATCGCGCCACAAAAACAAATAATAGTCGATAGAAACCAACGGTAACTTATGGAACACAAAAACCATCCGACCAAACTTCAGAAGTGGAAGTATTGTGCTCCACTGGCTTCTGTAGAAGATTCAATAACTGAAAATTTCGAACGCGCACTTAGAATTTTCTCATTCTGGGTACTGTTGAACAAGGCCTCTCCGACTTTTTTCTGTCTCACAGGTTCCGTATGTTAACGTTGGTCTATTGACGTACTGTTTAATGGCGCGTCAACTGCTGGGGTAGTTAGTTTCGTAAGTGTAGTGCATGTTATATGCCGGGAGGTTGTGGAAATTCTTCCTAGCTTGGACCCGAGACCTACTCGTTTCATGTCTGATTACAGGAGGGTTTCTCTCCAGCTATCTTCTCCAGCTGTGCACAAGCTCTAAGCCCCGGCCAGTCTTCTGGCGTGTGCGGTAGAGTAGTACAAGTGCGACTGTGTAAGAGGAGCGGAACAATGAAACCTCTACACCCGGGCCCCCCTGGTCAGTGGTAACTACTGTTACCTTGAGTTACTTAAAAAAGTAAATCGTTTTTGTCGATTTATGTCAGTTGTGTTACAAGTGTGTCAAAAGTGTTACAAAATTACTTTTTATGTGAAATTGCTAACCAAAATAAAAAATTATGTCAATAAAATGAAGACTATTTGGTCTGACAAAGTTGTGAAATCTACAGATAGAAAAGAAAATAATAATTTAATACAAATGTTTTTGTTGTGATTTTCCTTGTAGTTCCGAATTGAACACGCTTTAGGTTATCCAATCCTTCTCTGCTACACTCCAAACCACCTCCAACGCTTCAAAACTCTGAACTCCCGCATATACTCCAAACCCTGCAAACAATTCAAATTTATACGCCAATCCTCTCCTATTTTCGATTACGGCCAGGTGTTTCGGCATTTGTACGACCAGGCGCCGCCACCATCGCCGCCGCCTTCTGCATGTCGTCGTCGTGGTCGTCGTACTACGCCGCCGCCGCCGCCGCGTTGGGGCAGGCCCCGCCGACGTCACCGCCAACGCAAAGGAGGCATGCGCGGCGCGGCGCGGCGCGGCCACCAGCTGTTCGCCCGCCCGGAACCTGGAGGATGCGGGCGCGAACGGAGGGCTTCCCAGTGACGGCTCAGGGAATACGCAAGGGAGGAAGGAACGTTTCAAAATTGAAGAACACACTCAAATATAAATATATGGTGGCGACTGCCGTTTGTCGGAATTGGGTCAGGCGGATCGTCTGAATAAAGACATAATAATAATAATAATAATAATAATAATAATAATAATAATAATAATAATAAATAATATTTTTATAATTTTACTATATCTACTACTTTCTACTTGTACCTCCATTTATAAACGATTTGAACATAAAACATCTAAACTATATTTATAAATATTTGATCTAGAAAACGTTTTCCTCTGAGAAATAAAACTCAGACGTATAAAATATTGAAGTGCCGAAAAATATATAAATTCTTAATATTTTATTCCGAGGTGGCCTTGTTCCCCATGCCTGCCTGCCCTGATCCGCTTCCGAGGGACAAGGGCTAAACTTAATCCGGGGAAGGATTAACCCTTGAAATTCAGAACAGCCCATGAAATGCATTCAGCAGTTGAGATACTTTTTCCAGTTGTTTTAAGGCTTTTGGTGCTGTGGAAGGAGGGAATGTTAGGATCTTAATATGAATTATTGTTTCCTGAAATACATATTTTTAGGATCTAATCACGGATGAAATCAATAGTTTCAATTCCAACTTTCTTTCTTGAAGACTTCCAGGATCCTCCGTTACGTCAGTGAATGAATCTAGAACCATCCGAAGGGAGTTAAGCAATCCTGAAATTCCCTCGACCGAACGGTTCTGAGTGGTGAATCACATACCTAAGAGTCAAATTCCCGCCCGAAATGTGATCTATTTCAGTTCGAGCTTCAGGCTTCGGGTTTCTGTGTCAAGAGGAAGTAGAGGAATTCCTCCAGGTATCCTGTTGCACTGCCCCTCCCACCATCAAGGATTTATGAGGAAGCACGCAGCCCCCCCCCCCCAGCATTTTCCTTAAACAACGACGCAATCCAGGTCCGGATTTGCAAACGGATTTACAAAAGGTCCTTGGTCTCAAGGGTGGCACATGCGGAGCTCATGAAAGGCGGCGAAAAAACAGTGAACAGCGAACAGGCAATCACATTAATACTCGAAGCATCGTATTTAATTGGCTGCCCGGGTGACGCCGCGTCCATGGCAAAGCTGCAGGCCGCATTACGCACTGAGGAAGATCGCAGAATGACCACCGAAACGACGGGACCTTTGCCTCGGAATATCAAGGTGTTTGAATTCTCTGAGCAGGTCAACTGCTGTGGTCATTAGCCGCGTTGGTGAAGTGGTTTTATTGCGGAAGGTGGCCGTATTATTTACCCGTTGTATGGAGAGATATAGCGCCTATCCAACCCAACTAGAAACCCAACCAGAACAAGTTCGGGACTAGTCTTCCGACATGTGTGACACTGTCGTGCAAGTATGTGTGTGTTTGTAAGTGGAAATGCTAGGACAAGGCAGAGGAAGGAAACATCACGCGCTGTCCGTTTGTTAGGATTTTGCTCCGGCATTCGGCTAGTGCTGATCGGAGAAATAACTGAAAACTACCAATCAGTTGCCGGCAGCTCCAGTTGTGCGCCTAGTGCCGATACGCCGCCACCGTCCGGACTCGCCGCTAAACGCAGATGGGAAAAGCAAGGGAGAGAATCGGTTTAATGACTTAAGAAAAAACGTAAATAAAAATGCTTATGTCCGATAAATGCAGAAAAAAAATCCTGAAAGAAATAAAAACGAGGAACTTCAGCAACATTTTCAAGAAACTTCAGAAGCATTCAGTAAACTGACAGTAAATTGGATTTACGTTACGTTTTAGTTGTAGTTAGATTACTGGAGATAAATTCGCTGCCATTAATTACTCAAGTCTCAAAGCAGTAAGAAACACAAAATAATTTAATAAATTCACGCCTTCGCATGACCACTGAAAGGAGGGAGAAAACTACATGATTATTTAACATGACTTGCGCTGACAGCAATTTAGATTTTTTCCTTCTAAGGCGTGACTTACGAAACTAAAGATGTAATTTCTGTGACAATTCACGATTATGTTAATTTTGAGTGACAGTCTCACACTTTCTGGGCAATGATGCTAAATCATTTTATTATAAACAAAATATTGAAACCTCTTCGTAAGGTAGCTAATTTTAATGGCAAAGCATTTTAATTTGATTCGGAGTTGTCACTCGCACCCCGTCCCGTACAAATTGTTAAAATACTTTCATTTACATAATACTTCTTTAATCGTCAATGTCGTCCCCTCTTTCCATATCCTTCTCCACTTAAGCCTTTATTGTAAGATCCAGAGCCTCATTACGATAATGTCCGGAGCAGCGAGGCCTGAAAACGGAGGCCTCCGGCGCACGGAGCGCGCATTGTGCTGTCACACAAAGGAGATAAGGCGCTGAAGGGAGTTGACAAGCAGGGCGCTCCGGGCACAATCAGACGCGGCAGGGCTACCAACTCACGCGTTCGGGTACGTAATAGATTCATTTCCCCCCATTTTTTTACTTATTTCATTTTATTTCACGAGAAAAATAAATTGCTATATCGCAATGATTTCACTCTAAATTATTTTTCGAAAATCGCTTAATGGAACTATATGTATTTGATTTTTCATTATATTTTAAGGGCGGTCGATACATACTAATATTAAAGGGCAGTACATAAATTCATATAAAAGACAGTAAGCGTTCACTTATACGTCATCATGGGCAAAGAGTGTTATCAATCTTGAATACCTTTTTACAAAGAAGAGATAAACCGAATTTAAATTAACAAATTCCAGGTGCATTATTTGTCTAGCCGAATGAAAAGCTCTGTAATAGATCTTCCCGATTTTCGTCTATCCATAGATTTTCTTCTAAACAGAGATTTTTTGATTCTTAATGAATTTCGAAAGAATTTCGCGTGCATTTCGCTTTTAAAGCGAAAATACGTCTATTTTACTTTAAAAACACTATCGCAAGAATTCGCGTAAAAATGTGTTTAATTTTGAGTCCAACTACTAAGTTCCCGATGTCGCTTTTCATTTTGATTGTAATTTATCCTTATTTGGCAAAAAAATGTATTTAATGATAGTTATATCCGCAATTTAATTCAATAAATAATTGTAAATAAGTTGGTGATAGTTATACCGTCCGAGAGTAGCCCTCCCGCGCAATTACTAACTGTTTGTTCATAGTTATGCAGGTGAAAATGTCACGATTGTGGCCTGTGAAAGACCCTAGGGCAACGGCCGGCAAAATCAAGTCCTCCGATGTTTCCCAACCTAAGCAGATCCCATTTTCTACGCAGCCAGGGAATGACCCGAATAAGGGATATCACAACTTAGGGTGGAGTCCTTAGCGGCTGATACAAAGTTACAAAAAAGAAAGTGATGGTGATCTTTCCCCTCTGGATGTGGAGACCGGGTCGGCTTGCGGGCTCTTCCCCAACCAGGTATCGCCCATAAGCGGGGCGCCGCCCCAGCCGGACAAGGTCAACAGTAAAGTCCCGAGTGCTCTCCCGACATGTGTTGTTGTGTAGTGCATGCAAGAGAGTAGGGGAGAGGATAGGATCAGAAAGAGGAAGGAAAGATCGCGCGCTGTACGTGGCCCGCTTGTTAAGGCACAGCTCCGCCATTCGCGCCATACCGATTGAAGAAACCACGGAAAGCTAACTCTCCGAGCAGAGGCCACTAGAATTCTCTTCCAGGCACCCGCTGAAATAGATCTAGCTATTACGTCAGAGTCAAAAATCCGCCGTCGGGACTCGAACCCTAGGATCTCCCTGTCAGAGTCGCTGCAGATACAGCAACAATGCTCCTCTGAGCTAAACGTAGCCGTTATCAAAAATATGGTTTTAGCATTTGAAGACCTTGCGTTGTCGAACGTTTTCCCTACAACCATGTCAGGAGATGGCCAATGAATACATTTACTTAGCTCCAGGCATTGTTGATTACAACAATAACAAAATCAACAACTGTTAAAAAAGAGTCTTCCCACAGACATTTGAGAAAAAAGTCAATTTTGTAACCATGCCCCTTTAATGCTACTTCGACACTTATGCCACCCGTTCATCACCTGAATTAAGAACTTGCACAGCAATCATTTTACAGCGAACGTAAAAGAAACGTAAAAGCACCTATGAAACCCGGTAATCAAAACAATTATTACTCTCCCCTAACTCTCTTCGACAGAAGTACTTTAATACCCTCCGTATTTACATGATTGCTGGTTTTTCGTGTCTTTATTACATAGCAATTTAGTAATACTACTATTGTTCTCGGTTTGCTGTATGTTATTTCAGTTTCTCCCTTGGGAGGCTTATTTTTATCGCGTCTCTTTATAATCGGATATTAAGGAACGATTATTGACCATCAGAGGACGTTAAAAGTAAAATAATCACTACAACTGTATCGAATTCTCGTTCCCATACGGCATATCTGAAAGCAGACGACTACGTCGTCAAAAGCTGCTAATCTTTAAAATTACAAAGAAGTTGGTACATCCAATATCTTTTGTTACTACTCTTATTTTGGCACCCACAACACTCTAGTAAATCAATATTCCAAGCATTTGAACGAAAAGTACTGGATCGTGTAGTTTTATAGCTCGGAATAAGCCGTACGATTTTATGGAGGTAAAAAAAGTGTTCAAAACGAAAGCCTCTCCGTTGATCACACATTCAATTGCATACTATACATTTAAATTAAAGCAACTGGTTGCTCAATAGTCGCACTTCGACACTCACCCATTTCTGACATAACTCTTTCTCCATCTCCCTTCATTCCTCTGTTTCTTCTTTCTGGTGCGGCCATTTTCGTTATTAAGTTTGGGCTCTACAACAATTAATTGTTTTGAACTGAATGAACAGTCGTGTATTCCCGGAAGCCCGTTATATACCGGGGGATGGCGGTGTTCCTCCCTCGCAGGAGAGCGACATACGCCGCCGACCTACACTTCCGCTTGCGGAATTCCTCCAGGCACTGCCACAGCGACGCCGCTTCAGACTGGACAAGCTCTAAGTTCCCGACCAGAATAATGAAGGATTCTTGAGTTTATGTGCGTAAGGAGAAAGCAGAGAACAAGGAAAGGGAAGGGAAGATCGCGCTGTCCGTGGCCGGTTTGTGAAGTTACTTTCGCAGCATACGGTTGATACTGATTAATGCACCCAGCCGTTCGAATTCTTAGTTCGACGAACGGAGATTGGAAAGGGGAGGGAAGGGAAGGTAAAAATCGCGTGCGGTCTAAGATTGAATTCGATTTAACTAGGTAGCAACTGTCGAACATGCACCACCGTCGGGCTGGAAACCACCCGGAGCTCCCGATCTGAAGGCATATCCCGATTGCAACCGGCGGTGAACTTTCCCAATTCTTTTACCTACCTCCCCAAAAAGGCACACCCCGATTGCATCCCGTTCGTGTTTCCTCACGGAAGGGCTCGCTAACCCCCAACCCCAGGGAAGAGCTCGCTCAAGTTTTCCGTGGCTGGTGCTTCCAAGATCGCCCTTTCGTATTTACATCTGAAGAACGTAAAAGAGAAGCAACAAAAATTAATTGAATAATTTATTGAAACTGATGTCTTGTGGCGTCTTGCCGGGGCAATAAATTACAGACGTTAACGGCTTGTAAATATTTAGTATTTATTAGAAATAAAATACTCCGGCACCATAATACTATATATAATAATTACAAATAAATGACCGTTACAAGAAGGAACTTTCCCTGGTTACCACCACCGCTGGCCCGATAATTAATTACCATGTTCGGTGTGATGCACCAGTACCTTACGCGAGCATACCAGCGAGTATGCCGCACCTACCGTCACGACGTAGCACGCCGGCTTCGGTTCCCCGCCTCGGTCGCCTATGCATTACAATGCAACGCCGCGCACAACCCACACGACGCCTTACCGACGCGCCCAAGAATCAGATGAAAACAGAAGATCGAGCTAGGTCGGGATCCGCTTATATACCTTCTGGGCAGGCTGACGGAACTGCGTCACCCGCAGTGTCCGCCGACGCGTTTCCGCCGTGTTCGGGGTCTCCCAGCTTCCGCCCACGAACCCCTCTTGCTCCCTAGCCTTTGTGCAGTTCAGCGTCTCTTCCGCCAGCGCTGTCCACGTGGCTGATATAGTACGTTTGTACTGGCGACAGATATGACGCCACAGTCTAAGTAACGTGGGCTGCACCAATAAGTAGGGTCAATAGTGTGTCATGGTCTTCCCTTGAAATAGGTAGAATTAAAATTATGATATTTTAGTTAGATAAAACAGTATTCATAAACACATGCCACGTTCACGTGTGTTCTATATTTTCTCTAGATCTTTTGCATTATATGTTGTACGATATCCGAGATGAGCGGCGTCTGTCGTGGTGCCTGGCGGTTCACAGTACGTTCTGAGGCCGGCCACAACATATTGGTCGAAAAGCCAGCCACCACAACAGAGACGCGGCTCATCGCAGATAAGCTAGAACAAACAACTCCGGCAGCGGAAGCCCACGCAATCACATTTATTTGTATTACTCACGAATTAACACGCGCTTAACTAAATCTTTTCTTGTTATCGTGGGCTTCCGCGGCCAGAGTCATGATCAAAACGTCGGCACCTTCGACGCGGCGTCACCCGGACAGCCCAGATCATAAATTGTTTCTTCCTGCACGTCCCAAAATTCCGGCGGGGAAGCTGTGCCTTCGCAGGTATCCAAACGCGAGCAGGGATCAACTAGAAAGCGGGAGCGAGGGAAAACTGACAGCGGGATGCAATCGGGCGATTCCGCCGGTCAGTAGCCGTGAAGATCACGGTAGGCGATCAAGGCTGCCTCTCATTTTCTAGATCAGGGTTGTCCAACTGGCGGCCCGCGGTGCAAATTATTGTGGCCAGCGAAAGGTTATTAGTCGAAGGTGAAAGTCCTTTGCATCCACGTCGGTCGAGAACATCGTGCGCCTAGCGCACCCGCCCTGTTGGGGTCAACACCCACTAATGTAAAAAAAAAGTTGATTGTTTAGACATAAGGAATTTTAAGTCAGAAATTCAAGATCATCCCAATGTATTTCGCTGCATCATTATGCATGGTACGACCTGATTTCACGCAAGATTCAATCCCCTCCCCCTGGCAAAATGCCGAGATCAACATTAGGGGAAGTCATATGTGGATAGCCCGAGTAATGAAAATATGGCTCGCAACCATATTAAAGGTTTTAGTTCTGATCCTTGAGGCCTTGCAAGTTGGACAGCCCTGTCCTAGAACCTTAACAAAACGACAAGATGAATTTCGTGTCATTTTCGCACGTGCAGCCACAACGCCAGCAACGTATTGAAAACGGTAGCAGTGATTAGTAACTGAGCACTGACAAGTGGAGCCTTCCACTGCAACGCAAATGCTCGTTCGCCGACGCAAACGTTCCCCGAGGCGTGAGGCGCCGGTGAGCCAAGTCAGGGCCGTGGCGAACAGTGCTTTAAGTGCAGCGCCGTGAAGTGCGAATGAATAAGAAGAATGAATGGTTATGTATATAATGAAACTAGTATGAATGATGTGTAAATGAAGATAAAAAGAAAAATTACCTCACCAGTAAAACAACAATTTATGTAGTATATAGTATAACAAAACATCTTGGTGTAATTTAGTAATGCCAAAGTGCAAATAAGTTAACAGGTCTAGAATGTAAAATTAGCTATAAGAAAACGCCCCTCCTCTAGCTGCTTACGCCGCAAGGCAGCAGTACAATGTACAAAATTTAAAGAGAATAATTTCCCCATCTCCAGAGGGTTACTGTGGAGGGGACAAAAAAAAGAGGCGCCGGTGCCTGGATCTGCCTTTGTCTCTCGGAGCGCGTTCTGGATGGCGTTTGCGCGCAGCGGCGGGCGTTGCACCACGATTTGAGGCGTCGCGTCGGGTGGTATCGCATCGTCGAGATAAGAAACCAAATCTTTGTCTCGCAAATGGAGCTCGTATCCCAAGCAACTCCAAACATCGATTGTGGTCTTCGGCAGGCCGTTGTGTGGCGCCCTTTACTATTTTCATGCGTTAGTTAATCACCCGTTCGACATAACTATCAATTTTTTTTAGAAATCTACCTTTCGGTTTAATGCTAGTTTTCTTTTCTTTCAGCACGAAAAGGGTCGACGCACAATTGCTCTAAAACATACGCCACAAACTTTATTTAATACATAAACATTTTTTATACATGATGCAATTAAAATGCTGACGTAAAATTGCCAATAGAAGCTTTCTCAAGTCACAACTTACCATCATACGTTTTAAAGCATTGACTGTTTCTATGACACATTCGTCAACAACCTCTTGCCTTCCATTAACTCTTAGTCAAAGATTTGTATACGATGCAAATTATTTGATTTTTTTTTTTATTTGAGGTTTGAGGTCTTATGTGAGGCACCCTAAAACCTTGAACGTCATTGACGAAAGGGATTGAAATTTAAAATTGTTTTGTACAGCTTAATTTATCTATTTTAATTTATTATTTATTTACTTATTTATCAACAATAACTGTAAAAAATGCAGAAGTACCATATATGCGCGTTTTTAGAGTTCCAGAATCCCTATCCCTCTTGCACGATACATATTGAATTTAACTATGAAAAAACTGTACCAACCTGCGTCGCGGCGTTCGCAATATTTGAAAACAAGAAATTTTCGCTCGCAAATCTTATTTGCATCGCCAAAAGGAAATTTTTTGTTTTTATAATATTCCTGACAAAATAACAATCCCCGCCTCCTCCCATCTGTCGCAAGCAACTGCTCACCTAGGAGAGGAAAAGGAGTGCACAAGAAAACGTGGGCGACAGTGCTGCTACATTTTATGTTCAGAAGCAAATCACACGGCCATCTCAGCATTTGCTCAAGGAAACTGGATGAAAAACCAAATTGAGAGGTGAGAACCTGATTGAGATTGGGATTCATGACGAGATGAAAAATTCGTGACTAGACATAATTGTGGCCCCCGACTTTCCCCCCTGTCACACGTATTTGGTACTGGGAAATAAGCGTAACGAAATCAATTAATGACCAACGTGGGGAGGGGGAATCTTCTGTTTTCTCTCGAACATTCTTACAACTTAATCCTTAATGTGAACCGATTACTACAGAGAGAGTGTAATGCAGGTTTTTATTTTAAATGATACACGAGATGCGATGGCACAATTATACGTTTACGGCGGTAAAAATACGTTGGAGTAAACTAAAAATGCTATTCTTTGTATTTGTATTTCATATGTACTGCTTCCATGCTTTATACGTATATAACTTGTCTGTAAAGTGCGTTAGTCATTTGTAATACTCCGCACAGATGCCCACACAACTTCCGATAAGTGAATTCAATTTGCCTCCATTTGACGCAGTTCTCTTATTCATCCAATATATGATCCACTAGGGTTATTCAATTACCGATAAAATGTCTGATTCAGTCACTGACACACACAATCTGAACTTTGCCATAAGCTGTTATCACTGATTGACAAATCACTCGTGGTCTGAAATTACTTTCCTGACCTAGTAACTACGTCAATCAAATTAGCTTTTAGACATATCACAACTGTCAACATTTAAAATGACAGACTTAAAAGTTTGTCAAAATCTCAAACTGGCACACGCACATGAGACAAGTTATTAATTACCAGAATCTTAAGCACGGGGAAACCACAATCACTTGATAATCGATAACTACTTGCCATTGCCTACTTAAATTTTTTTGCAACATCTCTTGAGTGAAAATGTTAACAATATAGACATTTTAAAAGAATGTTTTCGAAATAATTCCTTTTTTGTCTCAGAAAGAATCCAGATCTCACACAGAAACATATTTTAAAAATATCTTCTTGACATTCATAAAAAGTCGGAATAATTAGTAATACAAAATCATTTAATTAAGGAATACAATATTAAATACTATATTTGTATTTGACCTGATGACTATTAGGCTATTAAATTCACATTCGGGTGAATTTATATACTGGCGAGGTCCTTTATTTCTATGGCATTGTACAATTGTTTCTTTATCAATCTTTTTTGTCATCACGCAAGGTTCATGTCTTTACCTACGTTTTTATTACATTAGTAGTATTTGATGGCTTAGCCACCACCTCCATCATCGTTGAAGCTATCGCAATGTAGCAAATCAAGGATGACTACAAGTGCGAATGAATGGGAAGAATGAATGGTTATGTATATAATGAAACTAGGATGAATGATGTGTGAATGTAGAAAAAAACAATTTACCAACTATATAAAATAATAATTACGTAGAATATATAAAATAGAAATAAAAAAATGATTTTAGTGTAAGTTAGTAATGCCAAAGTGCAATTAAGATAACTTTAGGTCTAGATTGTAAGTTAGTTGTAAGAAAAAGCCCCGCCTGTAGCTGCTTAAGCCGCAAGGCAGCAGCGTATTATAAAAAATATTCATAGAAAATAAATCCCCCTTCTTCACAGGGATACTGTGGAGGGGACAAAAGAAAAAAAGAATGACTACAAGCAGTATGTTTCTAAACAAAAACTCCTTGTTAATGTCATTATCTACGAGTGACTTAATAAAATTCCCCGTTTTAAATTTTAAATGTTGTGCTAGTAAAATACTTTTGCTTATTAGCATTGTTCCGGTCATTTATTTTAATTACTTCAGAGCTATAAAGATGCACTTGTGTTCTTGAAGTACAGTACAAACTCTAAATTTAAAATTTGAATGTATCACACCTTCTGGCATTTTCTAATATCTGTGATATTCTGTTCCTAACAATTACACCCATTATACACCAACAATTCAATTACAAAACTATTGAATAAATTGATGTGCCTCAGGTACACTATCATTATGTTGTTCATGATCATAGTTGTGCGGCACTCGAACATAAAATACACAAGCCTTTTATTGATCTGCCCGCAAAATTCCCCACAAATTAGTTTTGTAGTGTAATATGTGGTAATATGTGTAAAATTGGTTTAGTTTTGTAACACGTGTCCTATACATTTTTCTGCCTTATTCCTGTACAGTTATAAGGATGAATATATTAGTTTTTAGTTTTGTTTTTCTTTCAAAATTTATATTCCAATGACCAACCCCCCACGAACCAGCTGCTTCTAATAATATTAAAACACAACGTGAAGATCAAGACGTGAGTTAATCTTGTGCACGTGATGTACGTATGGATAGGTTCCCAAACTCGCGAACGTCTGCGTACATGACAGAATGCCAACACAGCGAACCAGGCCGCCAGCCTGTGGCGGAGCCCTTTAAAGGATGTGCGTTTTAAAGAATTCCTCACCCTCAGCGCTCCGAAGGACCGAGAAGGGGGGGGAGGAGTGAGGCAAGAAGGGCCCAGCCTCATCGAAGGGAAGAAGGGCCACCTGGAACAGCCCGCCTGGCAAAGGGCCCGGGGAGAGAGAGAGAGAGAGAGAGAGAGAGAGAGAGAGAGAGAGAGAGAGGGCACACACACACAAAAGAAGCAGCTGAGCCAGGAGCCGGTCCGGGGGGTCGTGCTGGAAAGACTGTTCCGCCGTCGAAAGTTGGCGAACAAAGAGACGACGCGGAGAGGAAGGTAGGGCGAGGAAGTGGAGGTTCGCAAGGCGAGCAGCGAGCAACCGAATACCAAGTAGTGTGGACGAGTTGCCTGCTATTTGCAGAGCGACTAACATTCAGTGATCGCCCTGCACAGCGCGTGACGGTCTTTTGGACACATCAAAGAAAGCGAACATCAGCTGAACGCATCAGCTCGCTGCTCGGCGAATGCCTTTAGCCTCGCCATCCGCGCGGCAGGCCAGGCACACGGGGGGGAAATCAAGCGACGGCGCTAAAACCCAAGCCTCGATCCAGCAGCAGATCGACGAACGGGAGCGGGCCATGGGAGCCAAATTAACAAACTGTAGAACTATAGTATTCACAAAACCGATCTTAGTGTAAATTAGTAATGCCAAAGTGCAAGTAAGTTAACTTTCGGACTAGTATGTAAAACTTACTATGTAAAACTTACTATGCAACCCTGAATGTTGTCCAGCAGAAAATAATTGAATCCGTTGATTGCATCATTATAATCATAATTTAATTCTGCTCTTACGTTTTATTTTGTTGTAAAATATGCAATACGAAAATATACATAAGAATTCAAGGAACGCGGCCCCACCTCTTGTCTTAAGCTGTGCACGACAAAGGTCAATTTACTTAAGGATTTGTCAGTGGCGGTTCGATCACCGATAATTGTAAATCACCAAGGGAGAGTCGAAACCTTTCCCAGAAGCCTGTGTTCGATCCACTCTCAGAAGCTTATCGACTCGCGAAGCCCTGCAGCCAAAACACACACACGATATCATGTACCGCGCCGGATATCTTCCCACGCGAGACTGTTCGGCTCTGGGTTCTGAAGTACCTGTACACATACGTCATCCGAACGTCATTTTCTCTTGAGCACTTCCCAATCTCAAAAGTGTGATTTGCGTTATCAAGTGGGGATCAACCATCTGGAAGGCTAAGCGCATGCTTAGGTTTGCCTGCATCTTTTCAATAAGTTTTACTACTTCATAAACATAAAATATTCCTTTAATTGGTAAATGAAGCTTTAACTTTCCATTGCAATCGTCTCGCTTGCCCAAGCCTGGGAACACCGCTAGCTGCCAAAAGTCGAATTAATCCTAAAATGTCAAATGCATATATAATTGATAAGATTATAGGTCAGTTCCATGTTCCCTTCAAATATACATTTCCTTTCATAAGGGGTCTCCTAGATGTCATGTTTGGGCCGATATTCATCCTACACTATGCGTTTCCTGTGTGAAAGTTTCAGTATTAATAACTCGTGAAATACATGGATTGCACTGGGGAACAGAAATAAATACGTGCCATCTAAAATATTTTCATTGATTATAAATAACTTAACTGTACTGTTCGTTTTGATATAGTCTCTCCAAATATTACCAAATTTTTAAATATTGTTTATGTTATACGTATATTTCCCAAGAGCATTTTTTATTGTATCTATATTCTGCTTCTGAATTCGTTAATGTTGCCCTCTATATTATATGTGTAAATTATACGTTATATTCAGAATGACCACAAACATTACATCGCAGAAAACAGAAATATAGATTCCATGATATTTCATTGAGATATCGTAATATATGTTTTTCATTTTACCTAAGAAATTGGCATTGTTAAAAACAGACTGGAAAAATCGACAACAATATCCCGCAAGAATTTTAAGCTGTCCAAGTTCTCAAAGAACTTTGCAAGAATAAAGAAATTATATTTATTTCCCTCCGAGGCATTTTAAAATACATGGGGCATATCACATGGTAAGGTGCAAAGCAGCCTAGACATAAACCTACAATTTTCAGAATATGATACCCAAAAACTCCAAAAAGGGATTCATATATTTTACGAGACAATTGAATTGAACATTTTAAGACATTAAAAGTTGACCAAGTTTTGGTTTTTAATAATTTGAACAAAATACCCTGTGATAAATGCTCCTCTTGCTTTAGAGATTTCTCCTCGTCGAGTCAATGTTTTGATAGTCTCTGACAGGATTCAATTGTCATTGTACGAATGACGCTATTCGTCTGAGTTTCCGTCTATCAAAGAAGGGAAAACGAAGCTTCCACCGGAAACTCCGCAATCTAACCCGGAATCCATTGACGACATTTCTAAATCAACGCCATGACATTTATAGTTTGCCCCCTCTTCGGCACAGAAATCGAGGAAGTTCACAATTTTCCGTATTGAAACCACGTTCCTTCAAGAACAAGGGCGGTGTATGTTTACGTCAACATTCATTAGATTGCATTTATTAGTTTCGTTTCATGAGAAATTTCGCAAGCCCATCTTACTGAAAACATATATTTTAGAGTGCGATTTTCAGTAAATATATGACGTGACAGCTATTCGTTTCGAAGAAAATGCCCTCCACTAAATAACACTCGTCACTGTTGTTCGCAATCGAAATTGTGACGTTGATTTTTAGTAAAACCGCAAAAGAAAAGTTGCTGATGTAAAAATAAAAAAAATTAAAGAAATCAAGTAATGAATTGAAGAGATCTTCAGATCGTCGCGAACGACGCCTCATTTTGAGGTTATAAATGCACAACGCACTATAATATTTCGTTGCAAGCTTTAAAACTGACATGTAGGTATTATAAACACTGTTAGCTTCGTTTGAACAGCTGAACTCTCAGTGCTTCAACTGTTAATTTATATTTTACAAAATTTTGATTGTGAAAAGTTTATACACACGCACACACACAAATAACCTCGAAAACGTAAGAACATCAATATTAAAAAAACATCTGCTTTACTCAGTCTATTTTTAAAAAAACTTCGATGTTTCGATGTTTTGGGAACATCGATGTTTTGGGAACATCGATGTTTTGGGAACATCTATGTTTTGGGAACATCGATTGGGATCGATGCAACTGTGGTTCCCCACAACAAGAGGAAATGGATCCCGAAAGACGTAACGCCCAGGGCACGCGCCTGCCGCGCCCGTCGCCGAGGCGTGGCGAGGCGGGCGCTTCCTCTATAGGCGCGTGCTGCGTCGTGCGTGCGGGCGCGCGGAGAGTCGCTGGTTCGGCGCCAGGCACCCGCGCTTTCCCCGCCTTCACTTTCGCCCTCGCGCGCCGACGCGTCGCCACGTGACGCGACGCGACGCGACGCGCGGAGGCTGCTGATGCGCTCGCCGCCCATCGCTCCCTCGCCCTTTTCCGTAGGCCGCGGCACGGCAGCCCACGACGCGCCGCTCATTTCCTCAAGTTTCCCGCGCCTTCCAACGCAGTTTAGGAATTTTCACTGATGTGCAGAGTATTGCATAGTATTTAAAGAAAACATTACAGCAATCCTGAAACTCATTGTCTCCTCTCTGATTTCGCTGCAATTAAAGTTCAAATTAAAAGAATCTCAACCCATCAAATTCTATTTCTTTCTTTCTTTTTTAATTTAAAGAATTTATTTATCATTTTTTAAATGTAATTACCCCATGTATTTAAAACAATTACCACAGACTAACCGCATTGCATTCCAAAGGTGTATTCTCATTCGGCCAGAAAAAAACGGCATTTGATGAATAAATTCACATTCTGTAAGTTTCAATTCTCACAAGCAAATATGCAGGAAGAGAGGTCCAAACAGAAAATTTCCCCCGTGTTCTGAAACATTTTCAGAATGCGCCCCGTGTGTCCACCCTACGAAGAAGCGAAACCGCTTCTTCCGAGGTCCCTCCGCCCCCGGGAGCGTCGCGCCGGAGCGCGGCATCTGACGCGACAGGGGTTTGTCGCTTCCACCACCGCGAAGCGTCGTCATCAGTAGCTGATAAGGCCCCGCCACTCGAGCAGGCGGCGTCAGCAGACAGCATGAGGTGGCCGGCGGCATCACGCCACGGCTCCGAGCATCAGGTCTGTGAAGTCTTTACACAGTTCATGGTTCGAAGAGAGCACAGCACCGCCTCAAAGCTCTACCTACTCCATCCCCAAAGAACTAGGGCCCGATTTCGTTGCAGACAATTATTGCAATTAGCTTAGCGTGACTCCGGCGGATATTTGCTTGTTAAAATATTTTATATTTTGTTTTTGAAGTTCGTACAAAAAAAATTTCTAAATTATTATAGTTGTTCCGCTTGTCCATTTTTCGGGCACAGAAAGTTACAAGAAACACCGTCTATTACTGTGTTTACATTTTTGTTTCGAAACCAAACTCATTTTAATTACAGTCAACCTTATGAATCAAGTCGAAATGATTGATGTAAATTGTGAAAAGAATATAGAAACATCCGCAGCGAAGTTGTAGTTACAATGAAACCATTAGAAACATTATAATAATAATCCTTTCGGAATATTCTACGCAAAAGCTGTTAAGAATTTTGCCATTAATTTTTCTTGTCCGTCAAAAGAGCGAATCGAAAAAGTTATTGAACGCCTCTGCATGGCGTAAGTCGCCTATAATTAATTAATTCGCTAAATAATAAAAAGATGCGCATTTTAGAAAAATATCTTAGAATCTTCTGGATAGATCCGCAAAAAAATTATTAATTGAAGAGATCCATTCGTGTTGATTACAAACCATATTCTAAAATGGGCAATCAGCGACTAGCTCATTATTATAAGTATATGTAGTTGAATGCATCAGCAATCCAAGCGGGTACTTAGAGCCCCATATATTTCCAAACAACATTTCGCATTAGTTCAGTATATAAAAGAATATTAATTTTCGGATTACAGCGATTGTAACTTATCTTCACATTTTTGTTGATGTGCATGATCAATATTTCTATATCAATGACAAGTGGCACTTTTGATTTGGTCATATTTAGGGCACCTTAAGGAATCAATATGGTGCTACTTACAAAAAGTCGCTCGCTCCCTTCTCTACCGTTTTAGTGTATTACTTTTTGTATTGTTGGATCTGCACATTTTGAAGTGTGAAAACAATTAATTTCTAATTAAGATGAGCAACTTCATTGAACTAATTATAGCGATGACTGTGGTTTTGATGCTTTTTGTAGTCGTACAGCATGGTTAACAGCAAAGGAAATCGCATTTTAACTACGAAGGAAAAATTGGCGGAACTTAAGGAAGAGGAAAGCGAGTAAAGGAAGAATGACGAATTTGTTCTCTTTAAAAGAAATTGACACCAAACCTCGCGAGTGTTTCTGCTGAATAGGGAATTACCCTCCAGTACTGCACAGAACAGATTTACGACGAAAAAAAATATAAACGTTCCTAGATTATATTACGAAAACTGTTGGCGCGCAAGCAACCTGCAGCACAAGGTGGACTACATTATCATCATTCACATCTCCGACACAATGCGTTCTAGACCGTTAAACCGATTGTCATGTCCCGAGACATTTCGTGGGCACTTGAGTTTCTTAAGATATAATCTACAAAATAATGCCTTTTGTAAGTAATGGTGACCCTTGACTAAGGGGAAGTGGCGAGACTGAAGAGTCCCTGATTTCGAGTACTAGTCATTAGATTTAATTCATTAGGTCTAATTAGTCCCGTAAGTGCAGTGCACGTTGCGCGGGGCGAGAGGCGTCGGGCGGCGCCCCACCCAAGACCGAACCGACCAAAACCACCCACCTGAAACCCACGGATGCCCAGCGCGCATGCCAAGCGGTGCCGCGTTAATGCAGATGCAGCCCGCAGGGTACATGCCCCCTGGGGGACGATAGAGGATGGGGCCAACTGCGCCCTCACATTTGTTGACATGGGGAACTGCTTTGCTCGTGGATAACGGTGCGTGACAGTTATGTAGGCAAGTGCCCATGCCAACTAATTACTCTCAGACATATTACATCTCAAAGTTGATTTTAAAAACTATTTGTTAATTCGACGTTCGTTGCATCTTTTGATAGAGTACCTTTAAGGTAGGCTAGAAAGGAATCCAATAAGGTTGCAATAAATAACATTCATATGGACTACACAGACAATTTATGATTTGAATGAAGTCAACATCATTTGTTCTTCATTTTTGAACAAGCAGGGCAAGGAACAAACAATGATGGTAGATTTCTTAAACAACGTCTGATATTATAATCTATTTTATAATATTCCCAGTTAAAAACTATTCAACCGATCCAACGGACATTTCTGTTAAATCGTTGTACCTTTGCAATCTTAGGCTTCTGCGGCTAGTCATGTGCAGCCTCTACGCTGACCAGGTGACGACGCAGGGCACTCCAGCCCCAAAGAATCCCATATAATTGTGGAAACGCCACCATCACTGCCATCGTGGCGTCACCGGGACAGCTGAGAGTCCCCACTCGTTGAACCCACGTCCCTACGAATGTTAAGTAGCATCCAAATTATCTATCATATCTATTAGAAATCTAATTTCATTACTTATCAGAGTCCCATTATCAATCCTTTGTTTTTATTTCTGGGTTCCTAATTGAACACAAACTTCTTTAAACTGTTTCGCGGAAATGGAAACAATTGGGAACCATTGCACCACTATGTTCCACACCGTAACAAATACTTCAAGCAAACAAATTCTTATTAAGCTAATACTAATTAGCACTATTTTCTACATATTTAAAGTATAATTGAGTGAAATATCTCGAAAAATTAAGACACCGGTTATGACTGACATAATACACCGTATACTCCCAGCGGGCATTTAAAGCGAGACCATGTGACCCCGCCAGCTGAGGGGTCAACACACACTACAGTGGGAGGAAACGCAACCATTAGGATTAATCTGTCCAAGTTTTTGTTCTAGGTTCGGCGATGTCAGAGCAAAGCATTGCAACATAATGTTCCTTGGGTCCTAAGAGATATCAGTTGAAATCCTCCTTGCCCTCTGCTCATAAAACCCGAGTTTCCAACCTGTGAACGGAATCGCATGGCTGAAGTAGCCGCAGGGATGCGACAGGAATACGCCTCCAACCCTTAGAGTCAAGTTTTAAATAATGCAATATTTTACTCAAATTATAAACGAGTTATAAAATATGTTCGTGTTGTAAATTATTTCTATAATAGCATTACATATAAGTCAAAATTTCGATTTCTTTATATATCAGATACCAGAATATGATCATATGGGTGAGCTGCGAGATATAATAATTTAATCCTCACATGCCGACATTTGAGAAAGATTAACGGAAGCTGGAATTAAGTGGATTTTCAACACTGTCAAAATATTGTCTATAAGATTATTTTCTGAACAAAATTGGGAGAACAAAGTTTTGTGTATAACTTCTAATTTTAATGTATTGCACGTTCACTAAACAAATGAATAAATACTTAATTTCGACATAATAAGGGTGTGAGCAGTAATTCGGTATGGCGACGAGTGTAATTACAATAAATATTTAAATATCTTACCTACTGACAAAAGAAATCAAGGAGCATATGGCACATTAAAGCATTTAAATAATTTACGTCGAATTTTCTGGCAATTCAGGCCCAAATTCACGACATACGCTATATTAATTCATCCGAATATTCGATCTGTGAAATACCAATACGTAAAAAAATGACTTCAACAAGATATTTTCCAGAGCATTGTAGTCTCTGAGAAAAGCTGATTCTGGGATCGACATCCCTTCTTCGATATTAAATGCAAATTGTTTAAATGTGGCATTATTTTGTTCTTGATACTTTAAATTTACAGTATCTTACGTTTTAATTTAAAAAAAAATTATTACGTGTGAAATTCCAAACCGAAAATTAATATAATTGAGAAAAAAGTTCAAAACAGAAGATCTTGTAAAAAATCTTAACAATTTCAAAGACGTTTTCAAAATAACTAAATTTTCACGTCACGAGAAGTTAATATAAATACCCAGAGATGTGGAGTTTACAAGAGGGAACAGTACCAGTACAAAGAAGAGATGAGAAAATACAAGGAAAGCAAGAAAAGATAAAGAAAAAAACTTTAAGTGATATTTCATTAGCCAAAATCAAACTATAAAAGACACAACGAATAAAAAAATAACCCCAAAAATCAATAATACCAAAATAAGTAAACCATTGAAAAAGAAGTATATGATGGATGCACATAAAATATATTACACATTAATAATACAAACACTGATTCATGGGGCTTAGCCAATAGAAATAATTAGAAAATTTACGAGTAGTTTACCAATCCCTTCCACCGAACAAGCCCCATGAACCAGCCTTCATTATACTTCCATCTTAATGATACCTATTCTCCACGTTTCATTAATAAAACAGTTTTCTGGAGGCCTGTTTAATGCCGAAGCCCCGGCGTCAGCCCAGCATCCTCACGCCTTAAAAAGGCGCAGATTCAAGGAGAACAGCACCCCCGAGCAGCGGCCACCGGCCCACGCCGCGCCCGGCGGAGGCCCAGCTTTAAATCGGCGCGGGCCGCCCGCTGCCCTCGCCCCCGCCCTAACAGGCGGCGGCCGCCGGCCCTCGCTCACCTGCGGAACGTCGCCTCGTATTCGCGGATCTCCCGGCGACTCAGCTCGTGGAATTCCGTGAAGACGGACACCCTGGGGGCCGCCACGGCCGACGGCGCCACGGGCCGGCCCTCGTTGATGGCCTGGCGGCGGTCGAGCAGCGAGCTCAGCTCCGCGTCGGCCGGCATCTCCTCTCCGCGCGAGACGATCGACCACCACACGAAAAGCACACGACTCCTCCTCTCGCTCCGCCACACGTACGACACACGCGACTTCTCCCGAGCCGGGCAGCGCAGTCCGTGCTTTCCTCTGCGCCCAAGGCCTCGTTCTCCAGCTGACTGCGCGGTGTCTGCCCCACTGTGCCAGTGCGCCTCCGCCGGCGGCGGGCGGGAGGAGGGAGGGAGGGAGGGAGAGGGCTGCGCATGCGCCGTGGCGCGCCGCGCCGGGCCGGGCAGCGGCTGGGCCGGGCTTCCTCCAGCGCGACCTATCGACCGGCAACAATGTCCTCGGCGGGGCCCCTGTTGCGGCCTTAAAGGGCGGCCCCGCGCCCGAGCGAACGGGTTAGGGAGCGGATGACCGGTTTTGGGCCGAGGCGCTGTCCTCACGTAAGCGCGCCTGATTTACTTTCCCGCCCCCCTCGCCGGGCACGGGGCCTCGTTGGGAAAGGAAGTACTCACCAGTAACGGTATACTGTCAACAATAACAAAAACAGTAACAATAACCAGTGGCGCAACCAGAATTTGTCTTGGGTGAGGGATTGCAAGAGTTAATGTCCACCAGGCTTAATATATTTTACAAATGATTTTTCTCTTATGCAAATGTTATAATTTATTGTTAATTGTTGATTTAGAGTTATTTACACCGTGTTCAATTGAAATACAGAATGGCTTTTAGTAGTATACAAAACTATTAAATACTATATTTTTGGAAGATTTGTCGCCTGTTTCTGGGGTTGGATGCTAAAGCCGGTGGTTGTGCCATTGACAACAACAATGACTGACTCATCAAAACCTGACTTAAATTTGGCAGTGTACAATGGTGCATGAACATCAAATCCATAAGATCGTACCACACCAGCAAACAAACCGGATAAGTTAATCGGAATTTTGAGAAAAAATCGAGCCTACTTGTAAGTGTTGCTGTGTCACGCGATCTCAACTCGGTTCGAAACCAAGGAATTACAGAAACGTGTCATTTTCAAAAGTTTGGACATCGCGCTGGATGTGGGGTGTAAACACATGAGTTGAACCAATAGTTATCGTAGTTCTGGGATTTTTCAGCAAAAAATGTACAGGAACTTGTCCAAACTCCCATGTCATTCAAAAGGCAGGAAAGTGCAAGATACTGTGTTTATTGGGAACGGTCATTTGTAGCCCCAAATTTTATTGAGATACTCAGTCACAACATCGTCTCTAACGAATTAAAAGTGTCATTTTTAGATTTTGAAAAATTCTTATAAATCTACCGTTTCAGAATCATCCGTGCTTGGACTGTGTGTAGAATGTGTAGAAGTGATGCTTAGTCGCCATGATTAGTTCAAATAAAGGAAATAACCACATGTAATATGATTTGATTTATTTCGTCTAAAAAAGTTTAAAGAACCGTTTAAAAAAAATAATTCAAAGAAATGGAATATAAGATAACTTTAGATATTAAGGATCACTGGCGGTTCAGCGGGGGGAATGGAGGCAAGGAACCCCCCTAAAAGGCCCAGTTTTAGTTTGTAACCTTCTTTTATTCCGCAAAATTGATTTAAATATTCATTTATGTTAGAATTATGTAATTGTTTAAAAATTAATATTGTATATAGTATATACTACATAATATATATAAAAATGCAAAGTAATATCAAAAACATTCAGTAATATCATATATATTCTACAAAAATAGAGTACAATATAATAACAAATGTTTATTGTTTAACAAAAATCTATGATGATCGCCTCCAAAATGATCGGCTGGATCCGCCCCTGTTTATGATTGACATTTCTTCAGAAGCTTGTCGTAGGGCTCAAAAATGGAAGCACTCACGTCAATATCAGAAACTCCGTTATGTCTTCTCAGGCTACGGAGTTGCTGTTGACACCAGATAAACGTTAGTTAACATTTGGATTAGATAAGAGTTTTTCTACCGGTTGTCAGTCGAAAATAATCATATTATTAGCAATCTAATAAATGACATAAGATTCCACTTCATATAGATCAATCAATATTCCTTCATTTTGATTTAGCTGTTTGTTTAGAGTAAAAGTAAATTCACCTTGTCTACCCCACTACAGCAAAGTCACGTGCAACCCAGTATTGTATCTCAGCTTCTAAGTCAATGACCAACATCTCGATCAATTTCCCTGATCCTTTACGCAAGTGCTGAAATGGCCCCTTTTTTTGCTTGCGTAAATGTTACATAAATGTAACTTCACCATCTATGCACGTCTTCTAGAGTTCCATGGGAAGTATAGTGATTCACATTATCATATTTTCTATATTTTCGCGACAAGATGTTTATTTCTGCAGGAAGGGCACGATGAGGGATAACAGCCCGAGTATATAGTTGATTTGCTCTTGTAAATAGTTTTTATTACACCGGAGCGAACATTTTCTTATCAATTCTGGCCAAAAACGCCCATTTCCTTTTGTGTTAAAAATTCAACTTGTATATGGTTTAGGGTACGGATCCCAGAATTAAGAAAATGTACAGTGAATACTCTCCTCCCTGTAGCACGACACACACTGACTTTTACTGTTTTTGCCGTTAAATAAATAAATGCTACCTCACTCCGTAATGATGATTGATTGACTTTTGCGGGCGCGGTAACTGTAAAAGTCAATAGTTCTGTGTAGTGCATGTTTTATCGCAGGACGCGGCAGCGTTCCTTACCTGCTGGGTGGTGAGGCCCGGCGCCAACCTACACGTCTGCTAGCGGGTGATTTCCCTCTGCAGATACATCCCCTTTGCACAGGGGCACCTCCCAGGTGAGATAATCTCTAAGCATCCGACTAGTCGCATGTGGTAGGATGGTGTGCATTTATGCATACGTGTTTGTAATGGGAGAGGTTAGGACAAGGAAGGGGACGAAATATTTAAGGAGGAGGATCCCTTTTATCAGGGTACTGCTCTGACATTCGCCTGGAATTAATCGGAGAAACCACGAAAAACTACCGATTAGAGCAGCCGACCTCTAGGGCTCTCCTTCAGGCAGCAGCTGAAATAGACTCAGCTATTTAGCTAGTGTTGGAAATCCGCCACCATCAGTACTCGAACCTAGAACCTTCCGATCAAAATCGCTGCAGAGACAGCGGCAATGCCGGATCTTCGCTACACTCATTTGTTAATATTGGTAGCGCGTGAGTCCAGTAAAACGTACATACACTACAGAAATAATGTAGGTGATATGAAATTGATCAATAGGGGCAGATTTTGATGACCTAAAGCATAGCCAAAAATGATCAATAAAATGCTCTTAAAAAGCTTTTAAAATGCCCTAAATACAAAGAAAAATGACGTAAACAATTTGATCAAAACCACTTCAGATGAACAACTTAAGCTGTTAGATATGTTACTAGCTTCTTCCTTTCGTTCAAATGAACTCAGCTTGCAAAGTTTGTGTTTGGACTGTTCTTTAAATCAAAATCTCTGCCTTTATTTATCGCGAAATTGGTCGAACTGACAATTGCATGGATAACCGTCACAAGCCTTAGATCACATAGTACTCACAACGGCTGACATTACAATATATCAGCGAAGAAATCGAATATGTTTTTCAGGAATTCTGTGGTGAATATTTGTAGCTCCTCGTAAATATTATTTGAAGCAAGTGTCATTAAAATTATATTAAAATCAATCAAATCAGCGAAAATGCACTAAAAATTGCTTAAAAAGTTAAAAAATAACTTATTAGTCAAAATCCACGAAAAATGAAAAAAAGTATACAAATGGGTCATTTCGTTTAGTCGCTACATAAAATGAATTTCTATACTGAACAGCATTATTCTATATTGAAAAAAATGATATTTCTTTAAAATCCGCCCCTATTGATCAATATACCTTTAAACGATCTAATTTAATATAAAAACCTGCTATATGAAATAGGCATAGTACAAGTCATGATAGTTTAAAAAAATACTATTAAATTTGAAATTAATTTTATCAGGTTTTTTTAAATTGCTCAATTAAACTGAATCGTCACGGATTTTTCGCTCATACTTATAATAGATAGAGGTGCTTTTATTTTACAACAGCTATTTCCCTCAATTTTTCAATGTCATCAAAATGTCCATAGAAATTAGTTACTCATTAGTTGTAAAAAAAAGTTCTGAATTTTTCCTCTAATAATTTGTCTTCACACTTTGGAGATTAAATCACTCACT
This sequence comes from Gryllus bimaculatus, assembly GCA_017312745.1. Taxonomy (NCBI): domain Eukaryota; kingdom Metazoa; phylum Arthropoda; class Insecta; order Orthoptera; family Gryllidae; genus Gryllus; species Gryllus bimaculatus. The sequence continues at coordinate 999,687 of BOPP01000006.1, read as the reverse complement.
TATCGGCCAAATTTTATATTATAAAAAGTTGTTAACAAGTTTCTGCCATTATTTAGATTGGTTATTTAGAACTCAACTAGAATTTAGAAAATTCGAATATAATTAACGTTTCATGTGTATATATATATATATATATATATATATATATATTATATATATAGTATTATAATATACTACAAAATGTTCAAAATCGTGCATTTAAAAGAATTTCAGAAATAAATTTAAAAGAACTAGAGAAGTGGGTTGAAAACGAGAGAAAATAAGAGCATCAAATTGAAACCGACAGTCTCAGTTCCAAAAATTGGTTTGTCATTATTTTATACATATCGTTCAAGAGTCTTCTAGACAGATGAAAATGTAAGCATGAGTTTCCTACAATTTTACTCAAACGATTTTACTGATACAATATTATTACTGTTATTATTATTATTATTATTATTATTATTATTATTATTATTATTATTATTATTATTATTATTTGCATTGCTGTGGCCATTTCTGACCACTATACACGATTAACGTGTATCAATAGGGGATCAGATTTTCTGCTGTATCCATTGGTAAGACAACATTGTTATGCCTTGAATTGTGAATTAAGAGGTATTAGGATGATGACGGGTGAAGGGACAAACACAAATACGACCATGCCTACGTAGGACTCGAACCTACAGCCCGTAGGCGCAGACGACGGTTACCATAATATTTTATAAATAATTAAATTCTAAACGAATCGTCTCAAGCTTGAAGGACTTTTAAGAAAGAACTTCCATAATTTGAACTGCGACAATGTTCCCAGAGAGCTCTTCTCGACTTCCGCTATCCTCTCTACTGGCTTCGCGCTTAAATGCGGTATTTGATCGGCATTTGACACCGCCTACATCATAGGCAAATATGTCGGGTAATTTTGGCAATGTCACTACCTTATCATTTTTATCTCCGAATTCTGAAGTGAATTCCTGGGAATGTTGATAACGCCTTATCGAGTACGGTTCATTTTATTTATATTCGACATATCATGCAAACAACAAACACCAGGTAACTCAATATCCTGTCACTAGTCATACTTTTCGATACTGCTGCAAATACCAGCAGTGAAAGAACAAAAAAATCACTACATTGACGGATATTGAAAACCGCAGGTAATATATTTAATTAAATTCATTACTTAAGTGAATACTTCTATTGTAGAAAATCTGGGCGGAAAAAACGTACCTGCATTTGTTGAACATTTGGTAAGACCATTATACTTCAGATAAGGGCTCTATATGAGAAATTATTTTCAGTGTTGACGAAATGAAAGATTTTTCATTTAGTCAATCGCCTCGATTGCAGTTCACTCTTGCTTTTATTTCCTTCTACTAAATAATTGGAGCTAATTTCTCCCCTCTCCTCTCTTCCTCCCTCTCCTCTCTTCCTCCCTCTCCTCTCTCTCTCTCTCTCTCTCTCTCTCCTCTCATCTTTTCCCGTATCATCCTCTAACATCTTCTCTCTTCTACCTTTCTTTTCCTGTCACTGTCCCTGATTGTTAAGGTTCGCATTATACAAAATACGTAGAAAATGCTTACTTCCGACTTTAAGTGGACAGGACACATTAGTCAACATATACAAATTAGCCAACTTGAGGTGACAAGGGTAGATGAAGTATGTTACGATGACAAGAAAAAGCCGAAAATCATTATAATATGTGTTCAGTTAGGGATAGTTTTTACGGGACATTTACATTGTTTCGATGTTGAAAGAAGAAAAAACATTGTAAGAACTGATACAAGTCATGTCGAAAAGCAAATGACAATTAGTCTGCATGTGAAGTAGTCATCAAACCAAAGAAAATTATACGCAATAAATACCGAATTTCAAACACACGTTGATTACTTTGAAGACAGTTTTAATTAAATTCGCAATAGACATTAATCGAAGTATTATGCGTGTAAACAATGTTTGTTAAAAAGGAAGTCTTGAAAGTATACATTTCTTGCCTTCTGTACATTGACTTCATGCGAACAGTTTCCTGTTGGCGAAATGACAAAAATAATAGAGAGTATAACTGCACCAGCACAAGTCAGAGAATGTGAAATGAGCGCGAATCTCTTCAAGGTGTTACTCACCAACCCGTCCCAATTTGGTTTGGCATCAATGAGCGCCGAAAAACCCGCTCTGGACAGCCCGTACCACCTACGAGCGGAAGCCTAAGGTCCCTCGCTCGGCGGCCGGCCGACCGCTCGGCATAACTGTCACCAAACAGTACCGCCCATTCACGGGTGACTAAGAACAACAGCACAGCAGCGCAGCGCAGCGCAGCGTCACGCCGCCCAGGTGCTCGGCCCCCGCGCGGGACGTGGCATTTGAAAGGCCAGAGCAGCGCAGTGGACGAGAGCTTTGGAACGGATATTAAGGAAATATTTTCAGTTCGAGTGGTCGATTTGTAGTTCGTGGCTAGTTAGCTAGTGAATCAAATTCATCGGCTATCTGGAAGAGAATTCTTGCGGCCGGCGTTTCTGATCGGTAGTTTTCCGTGGTTTCTCCGATTAACACCACGTGAATGCCGGAATAGTACCCTAACGAACGGGTCACAGACCGTGCAAGACACATTTACATAAACGTACTCTTAAACTTAACCTACCACACGAGGAAGATCAGTCGGGAGCTTAGAGCTGAGGCACTGCCACACTAGTTGCTGAAACTGGTTGGGAAAAATCAGTTAGGACACTGTTACCTCCCGTGATAAATTAATACACTACAATTACGGGACTAATCATCATAGCTGTTGACACGACACAAGAAATTATCAACCAAAAAGAAATTATCAACCAACAGAATTTTATGAAGAATTACTCGTACATATTTTCACAAATTATCTTCTCACGAGTCTAACAGTTTCTTAACGCTTAGAAATATAATTAGTTTAATCTTTCTCTTTGCTGGGCCTGTGCAGTACTGTTCAGAGCGTGAGGATACAAAGTTGGAAATGTTTAATTAGTTTAAATACAATTTTTTAGAAGAAGAAAGTAGGATTCGTTTCAGTTATATTGCTTTCTTTCTCGTCGCATCGATGGAAATTTCTCTTTGCTGTTTCTTCTAGTGATCGCGAGAGCGGTGCGAGAATAAAAGGGTCATCGCAACTGTAAAAGTTCGCGCTTGCAGGCTAAGTGCGAGTGTTGTCAGGCCTTTGGTCGGCCTGTGAAAGCCGAGCCTCCGGTGGCCTATTTGACCCCTCGACCAACATGCGATAATTAGCGAACGTGTAACAGCGAGAAGTCAATGAGGAAGTCACTCAGGTGCGGAGGAATAGAGGGCGCCTTCAACATTGATGAGACAGCGGTTGACCTCCGGATCTCTCCGCAGGAAACTGATAATCGGAAAGCGTGTCCAGTGCCACTCAGCGCGAAGGAAGAAGAAAGGTTAAATACGTGTCAAAGCAAGGTCTTGCGAAAAGTGTACCGCCTATGTCAAGGTCGTGACCCCGCGAACTCTAGTAAGCTATTAGAGTTCGGGGGTACTGTGTCCATTGCAACTGCTGCGAAATTTAAAAGTAAGCGAGTGTACAAATTGCTCCAGGGTGGCGGCACGTCACTGGAGCCTGACACATAACAGTTTTTTGGAGAAAGTTGACAGTTAATGCCACAAATTTCGAGGTATTAATTCCTATTGACTCTACTAAAGCACACAAATTAACCAATGACACAAAATACAATAGTCTTATTTGAAATTATCAGCTGAGAGTAAAATTAAATATACTGATTCGAAAGGATTGTGATGTCGTATTTGCACTAATTTAAAAGTGCTATGACTTTAACTTCGTAAGGTCAAATTTAGAGGTTTTACATTCTTGTTTATTAAAAGAACTGTGCTGTAAGAGAAACTAGTTATTTTATTTCATATTCTTACTTTATTCAACATAACACAAAATGAAAACAAGCAAATAAATCACAACTCAAATATATTTATGCCCGCATACAGAATTTAAAAAGAAAATGAACATGAAATAAAAGTATAAAGTAATAAGTAAAGTAAAGTATAAACAAAATTCATCTCTCGGGTGTTTGCTGGAAAACACATATTTTCGTGTGGAGTCACTATTCCTCGCCTAGCGCTGCTTGTGCTTGCGCCTATACACCCCTCTGTGGAGTTGGAGGGGAAGTGAGAGCGGAGTGAGGGGAAGTGGCCCGTGCTCGCAGGGCGCCGGGCTTCCCATGCGGGCAAGTGGCTCGTGCAGTGTGTATACCTGGTCCAGAATGTGTCTATAGCATTTTGTGGGCGCTAACAATCTCTGGAAAGGACATCTCGTACTCCCCCTCGGCATCGAAGGCAGAATTGGAGGAGATGCTGGGAAAGGATTGAGAAGAAAATATCACAGGTGGCCCACAACCCTTCGTACAGGGTTCTCCTCTGGCATTCACCTGGGAACGATTCGAAAATAAAAACACTGATCAGGGAAGTCGGCCTTTGATTCGACAGGCAACACAACCTCACATCAAGTAAATTCTCTGCACCTTGCCAGGATCGATCGGCAACTTCCCAATCATTACAGTGTTCAGAAATAACATTGAGATAATAATTTGTGTGAATTAAAATAAGATTATTACATAGGCCTGTATTCTACAGACTTGTGCAGAACTAAACACATTATTTTTTTTAAATAATTATCTTCATAATTAGAATATGTCAAGTTACGAATGAGATGTCTTTCTGATAAGAAGGAACGCTAGAAATTGAAATAGCTGTCTCACTCTATCTAAAAATAATTCGACAACTTGGCTCCGTACTCATTTGTCTAAAAATACCACGGAGTAAGATAAATCTGCGTTGATTGAAAGTCGTATTGACGTCAGGAAAAATATCAAGGTCGATACAACACTTTCTCATGTTTCAAAGCATTCTAAGAAAAGAGTAAACATAATACCGATTATAATTTCTATACATTCTACAATGGACCGTTGTTACATAAATATAGATTATAAATTATGAATTATTGTTATGTTGTATTATTATTGTTATTATTAAAAATAATTACTATTATTATTAATTACTATTACTATTATTGTTGTTGTTTTATTTTATGAATATCATTATTAGATATACTTTTACACCGTAATAGTTTAAGGCGAATTAAGAAACAAAATATTTTTGGGTGTAAATACATTCTCCACAGAAGGAATAGCTGATATTCGTATTTCTCTCCTGAACTTATATAAACCAGGCCTTGATGTGTACAAGGCCTGTAACCTGCACAACCTCTAAAGGAAGACAATTATCAATTTGCGGTACTTTGTTTACATGAAGTAACATATTGTATGGAGTATTACGAAGGTCGACACATCAACACGCAAGTCCTATTTAGGACTCTCACATACATCATTCACCTTGACGACAATGGTTGCGAGGCACGGAGTGCCTTCACCGACAGAAAGTGCGGTACACAGCCCTACCAAGCTCTTATGTCGATACGGATCTTAGTATTAAAGGGAAAGTGGCGCCGTTCCTCAGGCTTCAACGGAGGCTCAGATTAACATCTCGAGGAAGCACAAGCGAAGAGAAAAAGAAAAAGAATTCTCAAAAGCGATTAGCAAAAAATTAACTTTAAAAACGTAAGCTTCAGTGTATTATTTTCAAGATTCTTGTTCCAATTTTAACATCATTATCACATACCCAATTCCGTAATCGTGCCTTTTGGAGGGGACAATGAAAGTGATTTGCCCCACACCCCAATATTTCAATTTTCTTTCAACGAAAATAAGCATGAATATAATATGTTAAACATGTTTTAAGTTGTAGTGTTATTCCTATCTGATAATTACAAACTGAAAAGGGAAATTTATAATGAATAACAATTTAAAGAGATTTCCTTTTTATTCCACATCAGACACGGCGTCTTGGAAGTGTAGGTAACACAGTTTGGGCGGCAGCATTCTGATGCCACCGTTTCCATGTGTGGGCGTCGATCGTTTGCCAGCGACTCACAAGCAATTGTTGATCCTAAGAATATTTTCTGCGGTGTGTGTGAGTGTGTGTATGTATGTGTGTGGAGGGGAGCGTTTCCATAATAAGCAATAATAATAATAATAATAATAATAATAATAATAATAATAATAATAATAATAATAAGTCAGCCCTGTGGTTGGTTGCGGCAGTCGTAGCCTGCGCCGAGGAGGCTGCAGGTTCGAGTCCTGCGTAGACATGGTCGTATTCGTCCCCTCGGTCCCTTCTCCCCTCATCATCATCCTCTCATCTCATAATTCACATTCCAAGGCATAACAACCTTGTCGTACATAGGGATGCAGCTGAAAAGCTAATCCTGAAAACATTACACACGTTAAACGTGTAGTGTGATCAGTAATAGCTTTAACGCCAATAATAATAATAATAATAATAATAATAATAATAATAATAATAATAATAATAATAATAATAATTTAAAAAATTGACTAGAAATCAAGCACCTATTTCTCAATGAGTGAACGTACAGCATTTGTCCTGGACGTCTTCCAACTCAGGTTGCACACAGCGGATGGTTTACATTTGTTATTTCTCAGTTGTAAGGTGCTGATGTAATTTTTTTTGTTGTTACCGATCGAGCGTGTGCCTGTAATGAGCGACTGGTGAAGGGAAAGTAAGGGCCAGTAATTTACTATTTTTTAATTTTTTATTTAAGGTCGCATCAACATCTGGGTTATTAGTGACCACTATTACACGTTACACATTGAACGGTATGGTAACTGTGAAGATGATATGGTATGGTGATGATAGGGGGTGAAAGGACGAACACAAATACAATGTCCATGCACGAGGCGGGACTCGAGCCTGCGATCCTTCGGGGAGAGATCGCTACGGCACTACTGCCTTGCCAATCTCGGCCATTCTGACATGCTTTCGTTATTTTGCTTTGAAATATGTTTTTCATAATTAAGTTTGTAAACAAGCATTCACGAGATTAAATGAAATATCGCACGTTAAGGCTCAATGTCTGAAGGTATTCTTTAGTCAGGTCTGTCTCAAAAAGATGGAAGAGAAAAGAATAATGACAGATCTCATGCTATCAAGTACAAAAATCGTCTTAAGATAAAACAACACAGAAAATCTTCCCAAGAAAATTTTACACTACTCATCACATTCAGAAGTTTATGGAGAATAAACTGTACGTCAAAATAGTCTGTTCACAAAAAATTATCGCTATATCGAAAAGCAGTTTTCACTTAACAATGCGGAATCATGGGGCAAGTAACTTGCTTTAGATATATGGTCAATTATATTTTTAATTGTAGATAAATTTGAACATCTTTGATTTTTTAAATGGAACTATATATTTTTCTTAACAGCAATAGATAGATCATGAAAAGAGGAATAAAATGATGTATCGTATGTTAGTATTTTGATAGTAATTTGAAAATAAAATGAGACTTTCTGACATGTGATTTTTAAGTAAACACAGATTTTCTGTAGCAGCCCTTGCAACAGTCTCTGTTGGGGAAAGTGGCGTCCCCGATGTCGATACTGCTTCGTAGAGATAGAGGTCTGAGCGGGGTGATCGTGAAGGATAAATACCATAACTATAGCAATCACGGTCTTGACATGAAGAACATATCAACAAATATCAATATTAACGATCAGAATGAGAGATTGTTCCCCATTTGTTCTTCTGAATTTAACTTTTCTTCTACTGAAATTCCAAAGCAATAATAATCGACACAAACAAAATTTTAAAAAATGTAGCGGATGGACGATAGTACTAAAGGTGATTTTCAAATTTACAAAAATCGAGTTCATTGTGATATTGCAGAAACAAGCCACCATTTTAAAACATGGGAAGGGAATGAATACTTAAAGATTTTCATTGTAATATCTCGATTAATTCATTAAATAACAGATAGGTAGATATTTTCTCGTATTATTTTCTGTTAATAAATTCCTTTTTTACTTCCCGTATACCTACGTATATACGGAGTAATAGGAAAAGTTATGTAATGCTGCGGAAAATCCCAAAAGTTCTCCGGACATTTTCAAACTTGTCACAAAAACGACTCCAAATTTTTCCTATAAACTTAAGGTAGAGATAGTTCTAAATGCACTCGTAAGATGACATAAACGCCATATAGCTCTATTCTTTTGCTTTTTGAAAAACTACAAAAATGGAATTTTTTTGACTAGTCGCTGCCGTCGATAATATTTACACTAGCGGCAATTTCCTGACATTAATGTTTTTATGAGTATATGTGCTTGAAATAATGCGAGATAAAGTTGCCCGAAAACTCAACAGTTTCCCGTGAAAATGAGCTCAAAACTCCGCACTTTCAGAAACACTCAAACACCATTTTCTTAAAAACGGCTCCAACTTTTTTCTTCAAACTTTTCCAACAGATAGAGCGAATTGCACTATTTAAGATAGCAAATAATTATTTTGTTGTATTCATTTGTCCGCATTGATTCCGCATTGTTCAAGGAAAACTTCATTTCGATATTCTGAACCGTCTCTAAGATTTCGGGGTAGTCCATAGTTGGTGTGACACCTGCATATTATTTATGTGCACTAGTAAAAGTTTCTTAGAACAATACAATGTGGTATTTTTGTGATTCATTGTAAGAAATTTGGTTGGTAATTCTGCATTGAAATGAAAAACAATACAAGTTCACTGTTTTTGTTTAAATTATAATACATTTTGAATAAAGTTTTTTTAGGAATTATTTCTCAGAACATATCCTTATCACTTGGTACAGCATTATTGAAATAAGAAAATTGTTTAAATCTGAAAAATAATTGATAAAAACAGTTTTTTGACATATACAATGAAACATTACAGTTTGAATTACTTAAAATGAACTTTCTGGGCTAGGGCTGTTTTCTCACTTACCCATTCAATTGCTGATCTTCATTAACAATTATTTACAAAAATAGTCATCAATCCTTCCTGTACAAAGATGTGTTTATTCTTACTGGGAAATTATTGATGAGGGTTAGGTTATAATGATTGATTGATTGAATAAGTATTTCGCGTTTCCGGGCGCGTCATCTTCTAAGGTTCCTTAGGTGTAGTGCATGTTTTTCTCTCGGGAGGTGGAAGCGATCTTCTCCAACAGGATGATGAGACATCGCCCAAGCCGGTGAAACTCTCTACTTCCAAATGGTCTCCCGCATTTGCGCTAGTGTAGTACTTGTAATTGTAAGTAAGGGGTGAAATATCGCGCGCGGTCCGTGGCCTGTTCGTTAGGGTTCTGCTCCGGCATTTGCAATGAGTTAACTTGCTTTAGTTTCCACAACAGTTTGTTAACAGCAAAATTTGAAAAGCATTGAATGAGCCTATAAGTTCTGGTCTCTCCTCGTTAGGATTCATTCCCAAGACGTAGTTGCTTCAATGCGCTCAGGAATTTAGAATTTAATAGCCGCAACTCACAACTGTATTCTATCCAAGGACTTTCCGGTTTGGTGCACACCGACTGATTAAAATGCAGTCTCATGGGATCGTTATTATGGCTTTTTAAGGTCGTTTTCACTATTGCCTAGCAAGTATCAAATGTTTCATAAGACAATCATTAATTATTGTAAGTGTAGTATCACATGTGGTGTTGTACATGTAACTCCTTAGTAAATACTATTACATAGGTTTATAAGAAATTTATATGTCCTGTAGCTACGAATTACTCATTCGTGAGTGCATACATCTTTTTGTCTTCGGCTAAGTAGTAGAACTATTCTACCACTCGTAAATTTAAAAATATGAATTAACAAGAAATATGGATGTATCAGCGCAGCAACTTCAGCAATGGATATATGTGGATTTATTTGAATGTTCTTCAAAATATTGTTGCATGTACATACTTCATTGGAACAACTCTGACATGTAAACCTTACGTTGATTTGCTTTGCCGTGTAATTAGTCAATCCCATCCTTAAAAAAAGTTGTTTGAAACATACTATCTGGATAATGGTTAAAACTTATATATTGCAATTATTGTGATTGATATTTCTTTTATCCTTATTAAACCATACTTATTTTAATTCTGCGCTTTTTAACGGAGGACCACGGCTCCCTGGTCCGTCTCGGTGCAGCCCACGGTATATACTACGTAGAACTGAATTTGAATAAATTAAGAAAATTCAACACTGTTTATCTGCAAAATAAGATTTCCTTATTCTATCGGACCTTTATAAAACAAGAGGAAAACAAAATGAACGCTTTTGTCTATTTTACTCTTTCATTTTATTCTAGCAAGAAAAAGCCTGAATAACCTGAATAACACTTCCTTACCTTTCCGAGAAACACCTACCGGAATGGAATAGCGACCTTTTGTGGGCGGCAGGTAGAAGGCTTTGGAAAAGTGGTATCACGCGGGGCGTTGGGGTTTCGGCCGCCCTTGAAACGAAAGGGTTTGTAGCTTTCCTTCTACTCCTCGGCGCCAGTGGAGTCGGAAGCGCCAGTGGTTTCCCAGGGCTGACTCACCTCCACCGTACGTCCTCGCTCTGCGCTGATTCACGCGTCGCGTCGCGGCCGCACACACGTCATTGCACGCGTCACCCACTCGCTGGCACTACCTCACACGCACCTCGCGCGCGGCGCCAATGAACACCTCTGACAGCGCGCGTGCCCCCCCCCTCCCCCACGCCCTGGAAATTCTGCAAGGGGCCCCGTAGCCTTCTGTCCATCTGCCAGTCCGCCCGAGGGAAACTAGCGCGTAAAGCCTGTTTTACACGGTCATTTTTGCATCCATTTTTCATCATTTTTCTGTACAGTAAATGGATGGAAAAAGGACGTTCGTTTCTACGCAGTATGTTTCGGTGCCGAAACTGGATGAGAGTGACTCCAGCGTTTTACATGATCATTTCTGTCTTTGTACGTAATCGTGAAGAAAATACTTCCTCCGGTCGCCGCATATAGCGCTGAAGTTCACACATTTGAACATAGCATCTGTGGTAACAAATTAAGTTGGGTTATATTAGGACTGAGCACGGATGCGATAATATCAGAAAACAGTAATACAGAATAATTTATTTCTCATTACATAACCACTTCACATTACAATTCAACACATCAGAACGCTCTCAGGCAACTACAAAATTATCATATCGTTCCACACGCATAACAAACTAGATATTGTCCCCTAAAGTGCCGCCAGGAGCGCGGTAGTCAAACTGGATGAAATCCGTGCCGAAAAATTAAGCATGCGTCATTTTTTCGTACAAATTACATCCAGTTTGACCTGTATCTTTTCTGTACCGGCGAAAAATGATGAAGAAATGATCGTGTAAAACACGCTTAAGATTTTGGTGGTTCCCGACCGATAACGAATATGTTCTTTTTATTACAGAATGTCTCTGTCCGACCGCCCCTCTGGCTATCCGACAGTCTGTGTGTCGGACAATCTACCCACTCTCCGTCCCCCGACTGGCCTGTCCGCCCGTCTGTTATTATTGTTGTACTATATGTCCCATGATGTAATCACGAGCGGATCCAGCCGATCACTTTGGAGGGGGCCATCATAGATTTTTGTTAAATAATAAATATTTGCTGTTATATTGTGTATTATTTTTGTGGTGTATAAATGATACTATACAATATTATTCTTTAAATAATTACATAATTCTAGCATAAATAGATATTTAAATCAATTTTACCAAATAAAATAAGGTAACAATAGAAAACTTCAGTCCTTTCTTTTTGGGGGGGGGGCATGGGGGCCATACCTCCCACCTCGATTCGCCTCTGGATGTAAACATACACGTTCCAGATGTCATCGGTTATCAGTTCATAATCTATTTTGTAATTCCAAATGACCTTTGAAATATACTCGTATTGTCAATATTCTTCTGTATGTTTCACATGTTGGTCGCTACATAATTTGTTAGTTATGCGACTTATAAATAATGGAAATAGCATACGAAAGTGTACTAGAAACTTCTTTAAATTCTTTTAAATTCTTCTTTAAATAATTTCTCTACAGTAAGCACGAAAGTAAAAATTATAACATGTACCATAAATTTTTCATAAACAATCACAAATTTCTGCTTGGAGAAACTACCTCCGTGGAGATTTGCTTTCCGTAGCATGTATTACGGAGGCAGCGCTAGCGCCGCCTGTTGCTTCAGAGAGGCTCTGCGCCGACGCGGCACCTGTGACGTAGTTAGCACGTCGCGACGCCATCGATTGTCATTTGTCATTCCCAGAAAGCGCGCACCCCTTCCCTCCCAGCACTAATGAGACATTTCGTCGGAAGCAGTCTTGCGACGTTATCACCAGAGATCGATAACTTACCATCTTTTTATCGATGCATCATTGGCAATACAGGTGAAAAAACGGTGAGCCAAAATGCGTGAAGTATGAACTGTTATAAAAAACGTACCACTGCCATCACAAAATCATTATTCTTTTTCTAATATCATGAATCAAACGAAATGACATTTGAAGCAAATTATGAAAATTCTCATGAAAAACAGTTCTCAGTGACATTACAATTTGTGTAAGGGCCTTCCATTTCTTTCTCGGTAACAGCGTATGTAGCACGTATTCTGTATTTTTTTATTGATCTTGGAACATGTTCTGCCTTCTGCCAGAGGCAAATACGGCCTCAGCTCAAAACACAATTTTTTTTAACGTTTTTAACATACCGGTAACCCAAATTTGAGAAATGTATGTGATGCTTTCAAACTTTATTCACTGTAAACGACTTGAGGTAAATGCATGTCATTGCATATTTATATAAATGTGATGGACATATACTTATTTGATTAATGGACCTCCAAAATGTCCTCGCTAAGGGATCACCGCACATGTATCCAGCCATGAGATAATTATCTTGAATAATATGACTATTACGAATGTGTATATTTTATTTTATGCCATCGTCTTGAATAAATCGAGTAAAATTACAAATAAAGTGAATGTGAGGTGATGGAGGGGCCATTGGACATTGCCAGGGGACATTGCCTCCACCCCAAAACATCTCAGCTCATCATATGCCTATCCAACTATTTCTTCTCTAACCTATTCCAAATATCAATAACGCCTAAATTCAACCAAGTCAGAAACTCCAACTACACTATAGGGATAACAATAGAATTCAGGACATTCGAAATATATTTCAGAGCAAAATTGTTTATTTTAGCACAACCAAATAGTATATCAAGTCAACAATTAAACAGAAGGTCAAGATAAATTACATTGCACACTTTCAAGAATAACAGTGTGATCTCTATTTTTCTTTTATGAATTTTCCTTACTTTTCAGGTTATCCTTATGACAAAATTTGTGAAATATTTCCGGTTATTTAAATAAAATATTAAATAAAGCGTGACTTTGGTCCATATTAAAACTCTGTTATTCACTTAGCCCTTTCCCACTTTGAATTCCAAATTCTCTTGCATTACCACATTAGGAGAGAAGATGCATTTCGATTTAAAACACAGTCCCTTTTCTTTATCTATTTTTCCGCTCTCAGATGGCATGTAAAAAGACAAAAATTACAATATTTGCTAAACAAAGGAATTGCGTTCTCGGTTGTCGCGCATAGGTCTGTGACGTAGTTCACAGGTAGTCCCGAAACGCGTTTTTTTTGTATGACTGTGTGGAATTATAATAAAGTAGAAAATTCAGGACATTGGGCAGGAACAAAGCAAAATCTGGCAGGACAGCAGGACACATGTCTATATTCAGAACACAAACTGCTTTTTCAGGACGTATGGCAATAACCATATACTACAAGAATAAAAAAGTAATTAGTATCATTCCACGCATTCCTAAAAATCGTCTCCAAATGGACCCTAATTAAAGGGGACGAGCCGGTTTCGTCAACCACAATGCTAGTTAAAGGTATAGTTTCAGATATATTTAATAAATCAACAATAACTAAGATATGTATTTGTCATCATACGGAAAAATAAACTAATTTAAAACTACTTGGATCTGTGCTAACTTTTGGAAAGTTGGAAATCATTGTTTTAGAAATGAAACATACTTTCGTACTGGAAACAACCTCCGAACGGCCAGCTCGTGAACTGTGCCTTCCAGCATCCAGGAGGTATGCACCGATTTAGCACCACTAATTTCCATTTGCTTGGTTCACTGAAAGAGGCATTACGTGCGAAGAAGTACAAGGATAACGAGCATGTCAAACAATTTGTGGGAAATTGCTTCAAACACCAAGTACAAAATAAAGTTCTTTGTAGACGGTATAAAAAAGCTGGTAACGCGTTGGGCCACGTGCATAAATGTTGGTAGGGATTATATTGAAAAGTAGGAAAACTTCTGTTGTGTAAAAATAAAGGTTTTTTTCTTTAGGCAAATTTCTCTCTTTAATTATTGAATGCTCTTCGTAATTTTATCCAGATTTCCAGTTTTGATTTCCAGTTCCGATTCTGATCAGCCACGCTTCAGAGTGGGAGTACCCAGAAGGGGTAAATTCCGAAAATGTAATAAAAGGTTTAAAATGAATCATTTTGTAAAATATGTCTTAAAAACACACTATCTCGTATTCTCTTAGGCACTAGAAAACCTGGTTTTAAAGACGCAACGTTTCAGACCGAAAGGAAAGCGTAAGTAGCAATGGTACAGGTGGTACGTGCATCTGCTTCGTTTCCAATATCATAATCTTCTATATTTTTTTCGTCATAAATCCCTTTGAAGCTGGCTTGCAGGTGCCTATCCATTAGTACCACCATTACGTGCATAGGCAGGCACATAGGGGGGTCCAGGCGGTAGTGACCCCCCTGAAAAGTTGGCAAGAGACCCCGAACCCCTAAGTCACTGTAGTTCGATAAATATGGTCAATTCGTTATTTCCCCCTTCTTTACGCTGACAATTTGGAGAATTGGTGCAGATTTGGGGAAGAGGTTCTCTAAATCATGAACAACCCCGTAAATGGTTCAAAATATAAAAGCAATTCTGTTTATTGTATCGTTATAATTACAATTTAATTCTCCTTGTACTCGTAGTATGGTTTATTTATTCCCTAGTAATATGTCTTATATGTAAATAACGAAGTTTGATGGAAAATGGACCCCCACTCTTGTTTTAGGCTGTCCAGGCCTGTGAAGAACTATCAGTTGTACCATTAAAAACTTGGGCATCAAAATTCTATCTCCCTCTTAGTGCTGCAACTAACACATTTTCACTGGGAAAATCAGCCTTCCCACAACCAAGAATTAAAACCCGTCATGCTAATGACTTGTTACATCCTCCATAATTTGCTGATAATAATTACAAACTGTGTACATAATTATTCAAATTATAAACATGTAATAACTCAATGAAATGTCTATAAAAAATAAAATAGAAAAATTATTGTCTAAATTGTCCCTAAAAGAAGTAACCTCCGAAATGTTCAGGTTAATTGTGTAATGAAAAAAATGCAATTTCCATACGTATAAACTCTATATGGAAAACAATTATGTATATATGAATACCCTTGAAAGATTAAATAAGTCGAACAAGGATTAATAAATTTAAAAGAAAGGCCTTGATTACAGAATGTTGTGTCGACATCTTTTTTTACAAACATAGCACTACACGTATATTAACGTGTTTCCTTGCAGCATTATATGCAGGGGGGGGCGGATGTTAATGTATCCGTGGCGCCCTCTCGCCCCTTCTCCGCCGGTCCAACCTCGTGACACGGGGTCAGCCGGACCTGGCGCTTTCCAGCGCGCGCGTCTTCGTCATAATCGCCGCGTGCGCAAATCAGCGGATTCGGACGAGCCGCACGAAAGACGCAACCTTGATTTGCGGGAGATCACGGAGAAAGGGGAGGCCGTGAATAATAAACATGTTCTGCTTGCAGCGCTAGTTGACAGTGCGTCAGTTATGACCGTTGACCCGGCAGCCAGTGTAAGGAAGACGTGGAATCGTTATAATTAATTAATATTCGAAAGTAGAATAGTTTTGTTGGTCAGGGAAACAATTTTGTAGCAATACAAAACGAAGGTCGGACTAGAAAATATACCACAGAAAATAAAGTTTCATTATTTTTAGTATGGACACGTTTAAAAGTAAAAACGAGCTATCTGACGCATTGCTTCTTCTGATTGTTGGGGTAGATTTTGTTGTTGAAATGTAATGAGGAAAAGTTGTAAGAGTTCAAATTATGCTTTTGAAAGTGCCAAAAAACAACAAAAAACATGATCCTTAGTATCATCTACTAGCAAGACGTTCCTAGATAATCCAAGAATATAAATAAACCGTACAACGTGATAGTACCTGTTTCAAGAAAGGATACTTGGAGAGGATACTAGTTTCAAGAAAGGAGAAAGTGTAAAATTGAAACCTTTAAATTTTTTCAGAAAATACGTGCAATTTGTGATAGATTGAATATGTCTTCCTTGAATTAAATTCGAAAAACCATTTTGTATGTATTTTGTTTGTAAAATATTATTATAAAATACGAAAAATGAATGTTTGAATTCCTAATTTATTTACTGCCAATTCCTTAATTGTAGATAAATGAATTCTTTTTTTTATCGATTTCTTATTAATGATAATTCTGTTTGCTTGAAAAAAATGATTTCAATTTTTAATTTTTTTTTTCGATTTATGAATTCATGAAAATCTTTATTTAGTTGATTATTTTATTACGAACATATTATTTATTGCTATTTGCAATTAATAATAATTTCGATAATAATAATAGCAATAATGATTAATAATAATAATAATAATAATAATAATAATAATAATAATAATAATAATAATATCCATATTTCACCTGTGGCCTCC
Source organism: Gryllus bimaculatus (assembly GCA_017312745.1). Classification (NCBI taxonomy): domain Eukaryota; kingdom Metazoa; phylum Arthropoda; class Insecta; order Orthoptera; family Gryllidae; genus Gryllus; species Gryllus bimaculatus. The sequence continues at coordinate 982,996 of BOPP01000006.1, read as the reverse complement.
CTAATGAAAATTTGAATATCATGGCTACGCCCAGGTTTGTTTTTGTGAATGTATTATACAAATTTAATAACGGTTCCACACAAATGAATGATGATCTTGTGCTTTTGTTTTCGACAATACGATCAATTACAGCAAGTTCGCTGATCCTTATTAATTGACTTAATTTTTATAATCAAAAATTCTTGATAAATGTATATCATATCAGTATGATTGAAACGTGTTTTTTAATATTTTTTCTATTAAGATTCGGTGTGGTTAAGAAATACGTGTCGATATTATACTATTCAATGAAATTATATAACTCTATACATATTAAACGTCATAATAATGTACCGCACCTTTCACACTAATCAATGCAACATACAAAATCAATACTGAATGTTTCTATCATAAGTAGTTTTCTTCAACAATGCGGAAGTGTGTCAGGATGGCCGAGCGGTCTAAGGCGCCAGACTCAAGGTTGCCCTTGCCTGTCCAATCAGGTTGCGAGAATTCTGGTCCTCATCTGAGGGCGTGGGTTCGAATCCCACTCCTGACAACTTTTTTTGCCGCAATATTTTAAATCTAAATATTGTAATACAACACGAATAGCAATAGCGAAATGAATTTATGCACCTCAATCCCACTAAACGCGTTCCACATGTGAAACCGTGTGAATATTACGAAGCAGTCAAGCGTTGGGCTCAGGGTAAATGCGACGTTGAGCTCAATAGGAGGGGTTCACGAGTTCATTGGACCACAAAAAGAGATTATGTGCTTCAAAGAGATCTACAAGTCCAACACGCTTCTCATCATGTATAATGTCAGAACAAGCCAACGCGGATACACGGAAATATTAGACACAAAGACTAGCGTAGACGTTTTGACAAGGAAATAACACGCGCAATAGTAGAATGTGTAGTACGAATGTTATCATTAGGAGAAATGAAACTACAGAATTCTAGTTGTATTGGAAAGGAGATCATTAAAATATCGCAAAAGGAAAAGGAAGGAGAGAGAATGATGTTATTCCTGAACAATATCAAGATGCAATTATTTACGTAGTTGCAATAAAGGAATAATCTGCCGTGATTTTCCACAGCCCATAGTATTGGATACAATTTCCATGCGGACATCCTGATTTAATTCAATTTTATAGATCGCTATTCATCTTCTTTATATGATAAAAGTAAAAATGTGATTATCTCAATACCCCAAAGATGAGAGTAACATTCAAACTAGAGTTCAGACTCGAATAATCAAAATTATAAAAAAGTGGAGCAAAAACAGCACATACTGTCTTACATTATTTGTAACTGTTCGCATCATTTCCAGCATATCATACAGGCAAGCAAGGATAATTTCACATATAAATTGAACATCGAATATATCGCATTATACCTCAATGCATTCGAAACGATTATACCTCATTCTTCCCGACTTTAATATAATTGAATATACCTTTTTTTTTTTTTTTTTTTTTTTTTTTTTTTTTTTTTTTTTTATTCCAGCATCATAAACATTAGATTTTATGTCACCAATGATTGCGTTATCACACATTCAGCCAATCGTAGCGAGAGAATCGGGAGGAGATAGATCTAAACGGAACAGCCGACCACCGTTTACTCGCACGATGTCAAATACCCGAGTCGTCACAGGGAAAATGTTTCGCAAAATTAAGTTTGATTCTCTTATAAATGTATAATGTTGTTATACAAACAAAATATAGTATGCAAATCGTTTATTATGTTGCTTTATTACATGCGTACAAATTTGAAAACTTTTACAATGAACTCGAATATCCATCGCTACATGGTTGCCCATGCAACTCAAATAAAACGCATTATTGCATGGCGTCCAGGAGTAACATTAAGTATCGCAATAAAAGATCGTACAAAATTATGGTACACATTTTTTCTTCAATATTTCTTTTATTTTGCATTTAAATCATATTTTAAGAGAGAAAACCAAATTAGGCTAATTTCAAATAGCGTTTGCGAATTGCTTAAAAGAAAATTCCCCAATTCATTGAGAATACAAATTGTTGAATAGAGTAAAAATCGAATTAATACAGCGGATTTCGGCAATAAATTATAATTATAAATAAATTAATAAATTATTTTTCTTATAATTTTGATTCATTTCTGTTCTCCGAGGATTTTTCTCGTGGCTCTTAGTTGGTGGGACTCCTGTATATAAATCATTAATTTCAACTAGAAAAACTAATAATTCGCGAACACTAATAGTTTTTTTTAAACAAATGTACATGACCTTTTTTTAATGAGCTGATTTTTTGCAAGTGATTATTCTTTAGAAAAAATCTCTATCGTCCATCGTCTACTGTAGTATCCAAATATAAATATTTTGCAATTTTCGAAAATACGGAGAGTTAATCAAAAATAAGACTTGTGTCATTTCTTTAAACGCTCCTTCTATCTAAAAAAATGTGAAGAATGAATTTGAAACGGTTTTTAAAAAAATATTTTTTTTAGAAATTTCAAGCGCAAAGTACGCGAAAACTACTCGTTTTTTAAGAAAAATGTATATTGCCTTTTTTAAAGATATTATTATTTACAATGGACTTCGTCTTGAGCATAAATCCCTATCTTCAATTTTGTTGTTTTGAAATGTTGAAACATTTTGCAATTATCGAAAAAACGGAGCCGTAACCGAAAATGGGACTAACACCGTATCTTTTACCGCCCGTTATTACATATGAGGAGAAAATTTAAAGAAGAAACTTTGGAGTAGTTTTCAAGAAACAAAAATTGTTATTTTTTTTATTTGCCTATAGATCGCGAAAAAGTACACGAAAACTACTCATATTTTCGAAAAATCAAACATGCATGACCTTATTTCAAGATCTGTCTGTACGGAACAGATTTTATTACGGAAAAAATCTATATCTTCAATCTTGTATTTGTAGAAAGATTGAATTTTTCAATTAAAAAAAGGGGGGGGGATTTTAACGGACATGAGACCTTCGCCATTCTCATAAGAGTTCATTACGCTATCCGACAACAAAATTTAATACACAAAAAATATCCCTTTTTTAAATTTTAAAAATGTACCAGGTGCTTCAAGTACCCTCCAAAATTTAAATATAGGTTTCAAATGCAAGGGGATCTTTCATCGACCATATTGATTAGGGAATATCAATTGGAGGAACTCGGCTGAACTGTTTAGGCGCTTTAACCACAACCAAATTTTTCGATATCAAGGACCCACAAACATGGATTCTGAATAGTCAACATGAAAGAGGAAGTAATTTATTTATTACGGGAAGATTTATCCACATTTTCATTACCAGGGATCTGCAATAAGATATTTGGTGTCGAGAATTCGCCGTTTCTTCTTGCATCGTTACAATACTTTTTCTACGGTGTGTAATTAATGGCGAGAGACTAAAAATCCACAGAAAAGAAAACAACACATTTCGCGACATAGCTCGATGCAGAAGATGATACTAACAGTGTGTGAAAGAAGTTACTCTGAAATTCGGCGACGTTCATAGGAACACAAGTAATGAATGATTCAAGAAATAACGGCTCAGAACATCAATTGATGTCACTGCAGTGCCTCTGACAGGAGAGGAGTAGGGTTTAGGTCCAGATGGTCGCAGAATTTTCGGCATAAGCTAGATATCTACATCGAATTCAGCCGCATTATGGAGAACATTATTGTAGCGGCCGGCCGCTCTGATCGGTAGTTTTACAAGGTTTCTCCGATCAACACCAGACGAATGCCGGCGCAGTGCCCTAACAAACGGCCCACGCACTGTGCGATCTTTCTTTCCTCTTCCTTGTCCTATCCTCACCCATTACTTATACGTACACTACACTACCGCATATAGCAAGAGATCAGTGTGTTGCCCCGCTGGTGGGAGATAGCTGGTTGGGGTAAACCCTGCACAAATAGCGCCAGATCTCGCCATTCACAAGATCGCGCCTTCTTCCGCGATAAAAACAGGCTTAGTAGGCGAATGACTACTAATTCAATGACAATAAAATTAAAATTCTAAAACATAGTCCGAAGTTTTAGGACTAGGAGCAGTAACGTGCGCTACAAAAATGTGTGAATGTTTCCCTTTTTAGTAAAACACATGACAAGTGCCTCGATAAACTTGTTTTACCAAAAAGTACGTAGGATAATAATTTTCTTTCCTTTGTACACCTTTTTATTTTGACTGAGCTATTATTCTTTAAGTACCATTTTTATAACAGATTTTTAGTGAATGTGCTCCATTTTGTTCTAGGTTACTTTTATTTGTTTATATCTGCTTATATTTCTTTCCTTGTGATGTATTTCAATCTTTCTCCTCTCACTTCCTCTTTGATCTTATCTTGGCCAATCGAATCGCATTATTGCTCTATTTGTTGTTTGTTTACTCGTTTCTCCTCCTACTTTACGTCTTTATATTTTTTAATTCTATTATACCTTCAACAATATTTTCTACACAAACATATTTCTAAATTTTCTATCGTTCTTTCTTTTTAAATGTTCATGACTCGCAATCATAGGGTTCACTACTCCGGACAAAACACTTGATAAACCGTTTTTTCATCAATTAAAATACTTTTCGCTGTGAGCATTTTTTTTCATCCTCTCTCTCTTGCATTTTTCTTTATTTTTAAACGATTGATCTTCAATTCTGGAATTCTGTCAATTGTTAATAGCGGAGTCTGGAGGGTTCATAATGTACGAACATTTGAGTTATGTAGGTAGTAGGCTCTATTTTCCATTTTTTCCGCCGTGAGCACGCAGACAGCGACTAGGACACACTCTCTTGGCAATTCGCTCCAACTAAGACCGGACGCTACCGCAGCGGACGGTCGAAGCAACATCCGGTGCCGCCCGTGAAGGAGGTCGGGCCCCTCCACCCTTCCCACTTCATCAGCCGAAGCCCAGGTCACGCAACAGGAAGTGACGCTCCACGACAAGCCTATGCACTTCACTCCGATCTCAATATGGTCGGCATACTCCTACGTGGAAGAAGTCTGAAGTGTTACCTGCTCGCTTCAAGCTTGCCGCCTGCAGAATAATGAACTACTATTGTTAACATCAGGTGACTCCCTTTAGATCAGAGGTTCATAATTGAATGTAAATCGCGGTATGCTTTTCCACTTCGAATTCGTGATCCACGTCCAAACATTTTCATAAGTAGACAGCAAGATCTTGAAGGAAAAGGGAATTTTTTCAAAAAAGAGTTGGATGGTTTTGAGGGAAAGGTACTCTTGAAATAATACTTTGGAGGAAAAAAAATTAATAAAGACCAGTACATACATTGAAATACAAAACCAAATTTTGCAGAATATGTAATAATAATATTAAACATTCAAAAAGTTGTTTTTTTTAATGTTTTTTTTTTCTTTTTTTTTTTCAAGAAAATATATTCTATCAAAAATAGTTATGGATTGGAATAAGTGCAAAGACACTTTGTGTTCGATTTCTTCCTTTTCAAAATATATATTGTTTTATCTTACGTAGGTCTACATCGTGGGCAAATACTTTTGGTCAAAGCAACCGCCTTGCAATTACATCGGTTCCGTCGATGACTTTGTTTTCCACAATTAGCTACGCAGATACACCTAGCTCAGCTAGGTATTTAATTGAGAAAACGGAACGGAACGAAGAGGCGGTTCATGGGATGTTAGGTATCTCATGGTCTTCCCGGATCAGAACTCTTCATTAGTTTCAAACGAATAATTTAAATTTCTATTATTGTAAAATTTCATCGGTTTCTGTGTTTCGTCAACAAAGCCTTTGACATTGAAAGTGGTTGGGTTGGGAATTAATATCTCACTATCATCGTAGGCGACTGTCATTTACTTATCAAAATATCCAGTGATTCTTCTTTTATCTTCTGTAAGGGGAGGGGATATAAATTCGGTTTGGAGCTCTTCAGATTATATTTCATGGCCTTCAGAGATGAATCATAGCTTTGCTTTCTGTTTACTGAACAACAGCTTACTTTTCTGACATAAGGTAAGAAAAAGGAGGCTAATTACTTTCTTGAAATTTACAAATTCACCACACAAAAAACAGTTTAGAAATCGCAATTGCTTATCGTCAATGATAAATATATTTGCCCAACCTTCCAGGTCGTTATTTTAAATTTCAGAATCTTTTTAGCAGAAAATTCTGTTGATTCTTTAAAACAAATATAGCTGCAAATTAGGAAAGTTAAAATAAAAACGATATATTACAATATATAAATATATATTTTGTGTGTGTTGCCACAAATAGGCAGTTGTATATGAGGGTTAGGTGGAATTTGTTCGATTTCTTCAATTATGTTCGAATTGGCATTCGAAAAACGAGTCCTATCAGAAAGTAAAAAAGTTCGATTATTAAAATCACGAAAAACGGATGGTGCGGAAACTGAACAGAAGAAATGTTATCAGTGATCATCACGAATTATGAAAATACTTAGTTATTCCTGTCTTTGCATGCCATTCGATGAACAGAACAATGGATAGAAATATTGGTTTATTTTATATCTATAATATCTTCCTCATATCAGTTTGCTTTACGATGGATTACACATTAGCGTTCCGATGAAATTCACGGCGGTGTTACAAAATTCGAAATTGAAGTAAATGTCATTATTCATTTCTTACTGTCTCGCTAGCTTTATCAGTCATTACAAATAACATTGCACCCTTAAAATCACGAAAAAAAAAAAAATCATGTAGAGAGACAAAAGTTTAGTTAAATTTTAAATAATTAAAATTATTTGGTGAAAGTGTGTTTTACATATTGCACAGTAGGTAGATTTTGTAATATATTAAACACAGTGAACATTGTTCGTAAACGTTTTGAGTTCTAATAAGCATATTATTTGTCGATATTCCAAATTATAAAATTTCTTCATTCAATTGAAGTGGTAGGGGATGACCACATTAATATTTCTCCGAATAATACTAACTTTTAGCGACAGATAGGATTCCTCCCCATTGTAGATCACACAAAATGTTTAACTTCTTTCCACGTTAAATGAATAAATAGCTACTCGGGCAGCACACAATTACGTGAACGTAAATATAAGACCTTTTTGTTCCCGAGTTTCTTCCAGCTTTTTCGATTGATTTTCTGTACGTGTGTTTCGGGCGCGTCAACTGCTATAAGTGTAAAACTAAATTGTTTTATTTCCTCACGGGCCAGCTTCAACGAAACATTATTGTAGCCGTGCCCCTCGCCCCGCCTGGCATTAAAGCCACTCTTTATCATCAGCAACGAGATACTTGAAAGGAGCTTTCTCACCATTTCCCTTCTCTCTAATTTGCCAGGCGGGGAATCTACCTATTGATAATCCTCTGAGGTAGCCACATCAGTTCTCAGTTAGTTCCTTGGTTTTCGCATAAACCTATGAATCCTAAGTAGAATCGTGGTTAATAATAGGATAGTTGGGAATGATTGATGCAGGTGGAATGTGTATTGGCAGGGAAACGTGAGATCCGGTTTTGCCCGCCGTAAATTCCACTTGGAACCATCTGGGATCGAACCATCGGAGGAAGGCGTGCAGTCTGTCCATCACACACTATCACGAGGCGCCCCCAAAGTGTAGTTCCGTGAGTGTGGCGCCTGTTTGACCGCTGAAGGTGGCAGTGGATTGAAAGGTCCCGCTTGCGAGGTTTTCCTCGCCCTGGTATCTCCCACCTGCGGGGCGTCTCCCCAGCCCTGTCAAGCTCTAAGGCCTCGACTTCTCCCGACATATGTGGTAGTGTGTGTAAGGGATGACGAGAGGACGAGGAAGAAAGATACATCTCGCGCGGTCCTCGGCGATCCGTTAGGGCATGCTCCGGCATTCGCGTGGTGTTGACCGGAGAAACCACAGAAAATTATAGATCAGAGCAGCCGGCCGCTAGCATTCTCCTCCAGGCAGTGGTTGAATTCGACCTAGCTATGTAGCTAATGTGGAAATTCCTGCCATAGTCAAAAAGTGTACCCTACGACCTTCCGGTCAAAGACACTTCAGTAACATCAGCTGATGACCTGAGTCACCTCAGCCAGCTTGGGGTTTCTAGGAAAATTAGAATATTACCCACTGTGAGACCTGTTTCCTTTCCTTGTGCTCTTGGAGAATGAACACGTTCGGCGTACAATCATTTTGGTTTTGCTGATTTTATTCTGTAGAATGCAGAGCTTGCGTATCCGGTTTTTCGACCTTGAATGTACCTTTCTGTTTCAATCAGAGTGCAAAACTCTCCTTATCGTACGGACCTTGTTTTCTCTTGGTGAACCCAGATATGATCGGAGAGATTACTACGATAGAAGAAGGCAATGCCTTCTGAAGCCTTTTTCTGTTGTTCTAAATATTGTAGAGCATGAGAAACTGAAATGATATTAACATTGTAAAAAGATTTACGACTATCTTAAATAAATTGAAAAATGTTCCGGATCATGTAATTTAGACACAGTTAAATTAAAAACATTTTAGTTTGTCGACGTCTCGGAATATTTAATTCCATAGACAGGACTATTAATTCCCACAAAAGAAACTGCACTGATAATTGTTTGGACCAAAACATAATCAAAAAAATAGTTTATTAATAATTACTAATAATGTAATATATATATATATATATATATATATATATATATATATATACACATTTTTTTGTTGTCATAGTAAAACACGCCCTTTCGGACCCATTGAAGTTGTATGCCTACATCACTTACTCGAAATGATTCTACCCCTTAAATACACACAAAAGTAAGCTTACTCCTTTCAATCCCTAAACATTTATGAAGTATTAACAAAATATTTGAAGAATAAAATATAATATAAAATAAAACAAATAATGGGGAACATCAGAGGCATAAAAACACATTTTTAAAATTTTCCCCTCATTTGTTTATTTTTTATAAAATGTTGCCACAAGGCTACAATAGGCACACAGGAAATTTAACATTTTATATTGCATATGAAAGAAAAACAGTAAAACTAGACTTTTTATTATGTACATTTTAAAAGAAGTTCTTTGTGTTGATAAGACATTAACCAACACAACATTTTCACATTTAATCCTAGTAAAGTCACCTGGCAATTTTTGCAATGACATTTTGCTAATTTTACAAAGAAAAAAGTTGTTTGAACTGCTTCCGGTGGCTCTGGAATTAAGGAGTTATTTCCTGTAATACAACATACGGCATTTTCTTTATCAAAACATAATTTTTTTTGTGTTTACATGTTCGCTTGCACTAGACCGAAAACACAAATGATCAAGATTTCAATGTATATTAGTTGTGATCAAAATCATTACGGACCTTGCCGAAGTGTTTTGAAATCTAATGTTTCCCTCTATTTTGTACTTCGTTATTGTGCAACCAGAGAACTTAATTTTTTTCATTCGTCATTTTTACAGAATTCAACAATATTTCTATAGGGACAGCACTATCATTTACATCATCAAAATAGTTGCTATCTCACGGAAGAAACATAAGTTATGGGATTTATTTGTCATTTAAAAATGTATAATAAATTAATAATGGACTGCTTGTCCCGCTCGCATTTAATATAATATATTAAATTAATAATAATAATAATAATAATAATAATAATAATAATAAAACATATCTTGGCTTCACACAAGGCTCACATCGTTACCTAAATGCAGTTGCGACTCATATGAATCAACCACCATATGTAGGTAAAGTAGTAGGATCTATGAAGCCAATTGAATATGAATAATATTTTACACGAACACCAAAGGGAAAATAACTACTGAAATCCACTAAAGAAATGCATACGCTTTTATCTATTGTTAAATGATTCACATAAGACGCAGAAATGCATAGAAATCGCATTTATTGATTAATGGCCCTGAAGGTGGAACAAAATAGTACGAGACATCGGCAAACAGAAATGTGTTAATGTTTCGAATTTCACTGAGGCCAAATTCAGAACAATCCTTTAAGGTAAATTAATTAAAATTGTACATTTCTCCTGGGACTTTGACCCCTTTTCAATAAAGTTTTTATTAAATTTCTGTTTCTCTTCAGCCAGTTTTGAGATATTCGACTTGCGTCATTTCTATCTTCCTACAAGTGACATCCTACCCTCCAATGCCACATACTGGGGGTTTTTGTCAATTATTATAAAGGAAAAGTGCATTCTGTGAAATTCTCATCCCCTTGGGACCTCATTTGTTAAGACTGATTAAGTGTGCGAGCCGCTTATCGTATCTAGTCTTCATAAATAATATAGATGGATATTAGTAGTACCAACTCATTGGTCACAAGCAGGTCCGTGGTTTGCAGCCCTGGTGCAAGTACATTTTGCTGCTTACTCGTAAAAACGGAATAATTTAATTACATACTTTTAATAGTAGAAAAGTTCAGTTGTTTAAAATAGTATTTACTGAAGAGTTATTGTATATTTCTTAAATAATAAATATTATCTATTTACAACATAAAATACGGCATTTTCGAAATTGCAAATTTTTTATAATACTCTCTAAATACATATTGTTGCAAATTTCACTTTCAATTGATATCATTTTCAGAAATATTTCTTGTGACATGAGTGATCGAAGGAAGTTTTTATACTAATAATCAGTCTCGCTCTAGACGTCATAGAGTGCTTCAGTGTTACGTTCAAACTCGTGTTTGTGCAAAAACGTGTTTAGTGCAAGTACAGACGGGCGCCGCTACAAGTGGCTCCCCATGCTTCAAACGGTGTTGTGTGTGTGTTTTTATTTTTATTTTTAGTGAAACAGTATTGTTTACTGTGCATAACGAAATATATTAGTCCTCAGTGAAAGTTTAGTGCTGCACCTAAAGCTGTATGTTCTCAACAAGCCCCCCGCGTTGGGTGGGGTCTACTAGTGTCAGCAGCCCATGGCTAAATGGTGACAAACAAGCACATAGTGCTAAATGGTGACACCAGATCAGTTCACAGCAATGAATGGAGATGTGCTTCCATTTCCACCCAAAATGGAAAATATTCAACCCCTGGAACAATTCAACACGTCACAACCGCCCGCCCAGCAGCAGGATGGAGAAACGCGAGGGACTCTGACCAACCTTCAGTCAGTAAGCACTAAAGATGCTTATTTTAACAGGTATGGTCTTGCCCCGCAGCAATCAGTCAACAGTCAACCAGTGTTTTTAATGAAAACAGTTAAAGTCTAAAACGCATGCACGTAGATCTACCAGATAAAAACAATGCTTCTAAAAGAATATTGTACAACGTGTCCGTCAAAAATAGGTACCAAGATTTTCAAAATATGACCAAAGAAATTCGCCAAACGAAAGGGAAGAAAGTGAAGAATCCATCATTATAATACCCCCCTTTTATGTCCATAAAGTACTCGATTATCCCCTATTTATCAGTAAACTAAAAGCTATTTCAAAAGACAATTATTCTACTAAATTAGAAAAAGACACTATAAAAATTAAATTCAACTAAATAGAGGACTATAGAGAATATCGAAAATTCTGTGAAAAAGAGAAAATCGAGCATCACACATATAGGGACCCTTTCTTCGGTTGTCATAAAAGATCTGCCAATTACCTATTCAGAAGAGGAAATATTTAACGAACTTTCGACAAACTTTCAAGTTTTAAAAGTTGTTAGACTGTTCGTAAGAGAACGTAAACCGTTAACTACCGTTGCGATTGATTTAACTGATAATGAAAATAACAAAGCAATTTTAAGAATAAATCAGTTTATATATATATAGCATTGTCAGAGTTCAAATTCGCATAAAGCCTAAAACTCCAATCATGTGCAAATATTGTCAGACTTTCGGTCATTCATAGGGAAATTGCAGATGGCGACCTAGATGTGTGAGATGCTTAGAAAGCCATCATTACTCGCAATGTGATAAACCTAAACATAATAATGTACCAAAGTGTGTTTACTGCAGTGGGGAGCACACAGCTAACTATAAAGGTTGCAAAGCTTACAAAGAAGCAAGTTAAAAAATATAATTGGAATCAGGCTAATCATAAATTTTCATCACACAAGCTGCCAAATGGACAGTTCTCCAATCACCAACTGAATCAGAACGTGCAACCTTATCACTATGCCCCTCAAGAGTTTCCTCCTCTGCCGCTTAATTCCACGTCCTTGCATTCTTTCGCATATTGCACTAGTCAGCCGCCTAGGCCAGATAACAGGAATTCTCCGCCAGTTCTCCAAAATATGAATGAAATAAACGAAAACCTAATCCAAACAATTATAAATAATTTTCTTTCTGCAATCATTCCTCAGTTGCAACAAATGGTTCAAAGACTTATTTCTGTTCATATCAATGGCAAAAAATTAAATAGAAAACTTCAAAATTCTCAACTGGAATGCGCCATGAGAACGAATTAAGATACTTTCTACAAGTCCATGACATAGATGTTGCATGCATTATATGAAGTTCATCTGCAAGTTCTATTGCTTTTATATCTTTTGGACTATGTCAGTTTCATCGGTCTGTCGAAATTATAGATCCATACACGTTTTAATAAGTCTGATTTACTAATTTCTGCTAGTTTGTTGAAGTCATATACAAAACTAAAAGCATCACTTTCCTTTTTAAGTAATCGAAACTTTGTCTATACATGAAACGGAAGAGTCAATAATAGTTGTCTGTACGGGAATGAGGTTCATACTGTACGAGGAAATAGTCGTTTGCATTATTTGTACTGTCATAATCATGTTCATAACCGAACATAGTTTTGTTCTTTCGCCTGCGGTGGTGGGGAATATCTGCATCTACATCACACACATTAGCAAGCTCAGTTGCAGTGCTTAGCATTTCATGAAAATTATTGCGATGTCTGAATGTTCGTTTTAAGAAGACAGAACCGTTTTTAAAACATCTGAGGGCCCTGGCGGATTCAAAAAATGAACCTCCCCCCTTACACACACATGAACACACACGCACATACACACACACACACACACACATATATATATATATATATATATATATATATATATATATATATATATATATATATATTTCATTCTGTGATAAATAGAGATATATAATTTGTATCTGCATTACAACCAATAAGTAATGGACTTCAGTGCTGAACCAAGAAAGGTAGAGGTTGTATTTTGCTGAAATTTACCCATTATGTATTAATAAATGGAAAATCCGTATTAGTTCAAATGAATAGAGCAAAGAAAATTGCAATTGAACTAAGTTTCATTTGTTAAGCGGTAACTGAGAATGAAGTATTGTTTCTTACAAGAGTTTGCTATCTAAGGACAATATTTTATAAGCCTTTTTTGAGAAAATTTCGAAAATATTGTTGAGTCTTCATGAAAAGTACTGCAAAAAATCGACATATCGTTTTCAAACTCGCAGGGCCTCGAGTTCCTCCACATCGATGCGGGAATATCATTTGCAAGAAAACCATCTCATCTGTTTAAGCGCTAGCGTTGACCACAGACAGATGGAAGGACGGGCAGAACAACGCTGCCCTAAAATTGTTCTGTTTATTTCATGTAATCGATGAATTATGAAACTTTTTGTATGCATGGTTATACTTCTAGGCAGTTTAGTAACTCGCAGGGCTAAAAGTATATTGCTCTTTGATACATTACAAATTTTGCTTTCATTCAGAGATTTAAATAAGTATTCTAATTCTTGCTGCCCTGGTTCACAAATGGAAACTCCGTAGCGATTGATAGATTATTTCGTGTTTCTGTGCGTGACGACTGGTATTGGAATTAGTCCGGTAAATGTAATGCATGTTTTTATCACGGGTTCTTCGCCGCTAGATTGCAAAATCTGGCGCCCATTTACACGTCTGCTTGCGGGATTTTCCGCATCCAGGTATCTCCACCCCAGCGGGACACCACCACAGCCGAATCAATCTCTAAGCTACCGACTGATCTCTCGACATGTGTGAAAGTGCATTTAAGTGTGTAAGTAATGGATGAGGATAAGACAAAGAAGAGGAAGGAAATATTGCCGTAGCCTGTTTGTTAGAATACCGCTCCAGCATTCGCCCGGTATTGATCGCAGAAACTACGGATAATTACCGTACAGAGTAGCCAGCCTCTAGAATTCTCCTCTAGACGGCGGGTGAAGTCGACCTCACTATCTAGCTAGTGTCGACAATCCTGCCGTTATTGGTTCTCAGATCCTAAGACCTCCTGGTCAGAGGCACTGCAGTGGCATCAGATGACGCCCTGAGCCTGTGCCTCCGCAGCAACTGTGACCGGGAGATCTCTGTGTTCGAGTCCCGACGACGACAGATTTTCGACATTATTTAGGTAGCTAGGTCGCTGAGCGGAGGAGAACGTTCGGCCCGCTGCTGCGGCTGCAAAGGATAGCGCTGCGCTGCGCTGCGCCGCGCAGCAGGAAATCTCAGACGTCGCGCCTCTTCTAACGAGCAGCCCTGACCTCTGCCCCTGAGCAGCTGCTCGACGCCACCGCTCCTGCTAGGCAGTGGGCGAACCTCTCGCGCTCTGCGGACGAAACGCCCTCAGAGAGTAATGTGATCATTTTTACAAAGAGTCGAATCTCCAATCCGATTGTTTTCCAATTTTAAGTATGAATATATTTTTAAAACGCTCCATCGTGAATTTGAATTTAAATTTGAATTTATACCTTATTTTACGTGGCGACACTCAGACCATGAGGCCTGCTCTTCAGTCTGACCACGCAAATTTCGCTACGCTCCTTTCACCAGCTAGCAGAGAAAGGAGGTATTTCTTGGGGAGAAACAGGCGATTTGAATTTAGCTCAGAGGCGTCATTTATGCTTGAGGATCTTGTACATGCAAGTAAAACTACTAACAGGGGACAGCCGGCTTCACTTCCCCTCCGAAGGAAGGCGTGCTGCCAGATCCTCTGTTCAAAATTCCAATTTTTCTTACCTAGGACTGTCGAGTCCTATCTTGAACTAGAAGACTGAACTTGAATAATTTCCCTACCTGAAAAATGTAATTCTTGGAAATATCTCGTAATACGTTCTCCAATAGGGGATGCTCCTAAATTATCAGTTGGGGGGGCGGAGAGATTGAGATTAGGTTTGATTTATTATTATATTAAAAAGTAAAAACTATTTGTGACGTATGGGTGAGAAGTATAATCTGTGCACATTTTCATGAGCTACAATCCCCTCCCACACTTTCACTGCACATTGAATTATCTACATACAGGTATTAACGAAGTGTGGTTCACAACATTGGCAAACTGCACATGTTCGCTTTACGACAACTATCAAAAGAAAAGCTCAACACAACAAGCACATAGTGAAGCTACATTTATGTCCCGAAGCAACTAGGGGACTATCTCAACAACTTTAAAAACACATTGCTTTCTGGACCGGTTATTGTAATAGGAATCGTAGGTGCAGAAACATTCTTGTTATCGCACACCAATCGTCTGCAATTTGGAATATGTACATCTAATTCAAATATAGAAAACAATTCAGTGAAACCTCTTACTTAAAAAATGATATGTTTGTGGTTTGATTACTCTTGTTGATGCAGTAAAAAGCTGAAGGCAAATATAGTACTAAGTACTTAATATCAATAAATAAAAGTTAAACGAAAAAAATAAATGCTTCCAAATAACGCCTGGCACAAACAAACAACGCGTATAACAGTTTAATATGCCGCCACACCCGTTTTGACTGCAGAAATAATGTGCTTCTAGTGCTGAGAGCGTCCGCAAAGAGAGCTGAAATCGTAGGGTCAGTCAGTACGTGTAGTAATAGTCTATTTCGCAGGAGGCTCTCCAATTCTTAGACTTCTTCCGTCTTTAATGACGTTGTTTTCTCATATTCCATTCAACTGATCGAACGTAGGGAGATAATTACTTACCATTGCATTAAAGTGTTCCATTCACACCGGAATGAAGCTTTAATGCATCATTGATTGATTCAGGAAGGATAGCCGACTTGGGGTGTTGCCGAAGTTTTTATACCTCATCGAGTACCGATTTTCATTTTTTATATATCACTTTTGCAATGTATGTTGAACGGAATTTATGAATTCTGATGAAATTAATATATTTTTATATAAAACACTAAGAGTGTTAGTTTAGAAAGCAATTTCAGCTTTCTGTTTCTACTAAACCAAATTTCGTGATTTTTGCTTCTAATGAAAGGTAGAGGCCTCCAATTTGTCGCTATTTGGCCCTGGTTTTATGATATAAATGGCAAATTTTAAAAGAATCTTAAAATTAATAGAATGAACGTTTACCTTCTCTGATCTCAATTACTTTGTCAAGACCATTTACAAAACAAAAGAACATTTTTGATTCAAGACGTAGTTTTTGAAGCGAAAATACCAAGGTTAAAACTGTCTTGTTATAAATAAACAGCAGAAAACAAACAAACAACAACTTTGGTTTCAAGGGTGAAAAATTCTGAGGATTCTAAAGAACGTCACCCTGATAATACTTTCACTTCTATATTATAGATATCTTCAAGAGCGAAAAAGGAGTAGTCGAGAAATCGATGATTTTGAGGTAAAGAAGGGGGAAGTAATTTTTATGAATGTAATATTTTTTAAATATTCTTTCCTTTAAATAAATTCACATGAATTGCTCATGAACACACACGAAATGTTATTTCCACTTTTCTACAAACACAGATGGCGGTCACAGTAGAGCTGATTTTGACCGAAATAGACCTAGAATTCATCAAATGAAGCACCCAACAAGATGCGCAAATATAGGAATATTCGGACGATTTCGGGTGTTTTTCGGATGAAATAAGTCGATTTTGCTAAGAGTTGTACGGTAGCAAACGACTTTTATTTCGCCACCGTTGTGACTCTTTGTTGCTAAGGTTTGTACATTGTTTTATTGTTTAAAAAAATATGGATCATCTAATTTTTCTGCTGAAATTATTGCGAAATATCAAAACTCATAGGCCTTTCTATTGGATGTTCTCTTTTATTTTATATTTTTATTAGTATAACACTGGTTTACAGCCTTTACAAGAGTCTTGAGGATTCAATTGTTCTTTTCTGTTGCAATGTAAAGGGAAAGTGACGTGGCTGAGGAACAAAAAAAGGAAAACTTATCGGAACATGTGACTCATTAAAGTGTTGTTTGAAAACAAACTTTCATTTTTGCTAACACATAATACGAACGCTTTGAGGAATAGAGTATTGGACAGAAACAATATCATAGCCAATTTTGTCACCTTTCATTTTGAATATAGTAACTTAAACGCTACGTTGAACAGTTTTCTATTAATAAGTTAAAAAAAAACAATTTTACTTCAGAGTTCTGTTTGGAGCAGTAAGGATGTAAATATGTTTAAAATTTCTCTGATATACGACATGTACGGGTTACAGGAGGGCTCTGAGTAAGTGTCTATTTTGTTTTTCGCGTGATCTTAAATATAAAACTAGAATTTCAGTTGGTTACGTGACAATCATAGCGAAAAGGGGACGAAGAAAATTACGGGACACTTCGGCTCCCCGGACAGATTTTTCGCTCCAGCTGGTGAGACCTCGAGGGGGGAGGAGGTGATTTCATAGTTTACGTGACGTGTACGAAGTATACTAGGATTTATTTAACCGTGCACTTGACGTAAATCAGCTGTTTACGGTTTCATCCAATCGTAAGGTTGAACGTTCCCAAAGTGACGTCACTGAGCGACATATAAACTCCCCATTGGATGAAACTGCAACAGCTGATTTACGTCAAGTGCACGAATAATAAATCGCACTATTGTTCTAAGGCTTAATGCCCATTCACAATGCAAACGTAAACATAAGCATGGCGTTAACATAAAAGTTAGGACTATCCATAAGCGGACTCATTCTCAATGAGTTCGCATAAGCATAACACGTAAGACGTTAACTTTTAAGTTTGCAAGCTTCAAGCTTCTTTGCTTATGCTTAAGTAAGACATAAGAAATGAACCAATCAGTACGTTACCTCAAAGTCGAGAATCGAAAGAGGAGCGAAGTCGAGAGACGAACTAACGCCATATGGGCCATGGGCACAGTCGATACCTCAAAATCGATTCTCACATCCAAAATGTCTCACAGCCAATAGAAACACTCATTTTGCTTACGTTTATGTTAGACATTGTGAACACTTCAGTCTATCACTTATGTTAATGCGTTATGCTTATGTTAACGTTTGCATTGCGAATGGGTCTTTAGTACGAGCCTTCGTGCGGCATGACGGCCAGGCGCTTGGCGGGCGGCGGCGGCGGCGGCGGCGGCGCAGCAGCTCGGCGCAGAAGGCGAGGGCGGCGGCGAGGGCGCCGGCCAGCCACAGGGCGAGCGCCTCGCGCAGGTGCTGCGCGCGCAGCGGCCGCACGGGGTCCGGGGGGTCCACCCCGCCCGCCACGCCGCACCCGAACACCTCCCCGCGCAGGTGGCCGTACAGCTCGCGCTCGCCCAGCCTGCACAGCCGTGCATTCGCACTCGCGCAGCGCGAGCGGAACAGAAACGATTGTAACCAGGCAGCCAAACACGCCGATTGTTTTGCAACTGAAAAAGTCGTTTTGTGGGCCCCTTATAACAATTCACGTTTTGTAAGTCTTTGATACCGAAATATTGGTTGCGGCAAAATGGCCGGCCGGCCTCCTCCCTGTCAGTCTTCCCGTCTGTCTATCTACCCGTCTGTCTGTCTACCCCTCTGTCCGACTATCCGTCTGTCCGTCTATCCGTCTATCTGTCTGTCCGTCGACCCGTCTGTCCGTCTACCCGCTTGCCCGTCTACCCCTCTGTCCGTCCGACGATATGTGTAAACAATGCAAGCAAGATTTCCACCAAAATTGATATTCCCTGAACTATCTGGTTGAATTTGGAAAGGATATTTTGATTTTTTCTGGTAGACACATTTTCAAACTTTTCTCGAACTTTTTCTCTTTTAGAGCAAAGTACACTTATAAAATGGCAAAGAACCAACTTTCGTTAAATGTCTGATTTTAGAAAATTGCAAAAGTTAAAATGTCTTACGGCGGCTTTCTATATTTACAATATTGAAGGGGCTAGGTGTTTATTTCTTTAATGAAATCTGTTCTTCAAAATTAGATTTTTAAAAGAGGGCATGCATTTTTTTTTAAAAAAAAGAGTATTTATGCATCAAATTTAAAAACAAGATTTCTTTAAAAACGCTACAAACTTTTTATTTAATTTTTGTACTTCGGTAGTGCAAAGTGGGCTTATAAAAATGCGCAGGTACGATTTTCGTTGAACTCCGAATTTTAGAAATTTGCAAAAGTTGTGAATAATGCGAGAAAGAATACTAGTTTAGTTTGGCCGCGTCGCCCTAGCCAATCCCACGGAACTGTTTGCCCGTCCCAACAGGGACGCCCTCCAAAGTTTAGTTATACTCCGGTTAAACCGGAAGGCGAATTTACATCGATTCGCTGGGAAGCGATTATCCAATCGGGAGCTTCAGTGCAACTCCATTTTTGATACTGAAGCTCCTGATTCGATAACCACGTCCTAGCTGATCAAAAGTCAGTACGCCCCGAGTTTTAATAATTAAAGCTTGGGTTGTAGGTAACAATTATTGTAGTGTAGGCGCGCGTTTCTATTGGTCAGGGAAACCGATCCCTCGGAGGTGAACTTTGAGGGAACAATTGGTTCATTACGAGCCATTTCGCGGGTATTTAATTAAAACAGGAAACGCCGAATCGTAGATCGCATGCTCCTAATGGCTCGCGAGGAAAGTTATTCTACTCATTTCAGACAGATGAGTCACGAAAACAGTTGCTTGCAAACAATCAACGATCAAACGATCAACGATCAACGATCAAACAATCAACGATCTCTATTGATTGATATATCGATTAATCCGGGAGTACCGGGCAACTGTCGCGGTTACATCAGACATGCCCGGAATAATCGATATATCAATCAATCAATCGAGATCGTTCATACACCTACCTGATGGGAAGACCTGCTTCAACTACTCTTTGCAGGAGGTAATCGAACCTCTGAGCTCGGGGCCAGTTCTTCCTGACCGCAAAGGACAGGAATGCAGGACTAAGCACGCAATCTTTGACATGATGAACCAGCGAGCATTTCTTCTCGGTTGCTTGCAGATGCTTCTCCCACAGTATGTTGGTGTACACGTCAGCTAAAAAGGCATAGCTTCTGGACGTGATAAGATCTTCTATTTTATATTCAGTTTGAAATTTACTTGCCAATGACGCTAATGTTTTGCCGAATGATCCAATTTGTTTTACATTCGACACAAACCACCATGGAATGTAGATCTCTGAAACCGTGGAATCTACTTCCTCCAAGGTATTCAGTTCTCCAAAGTGTCCAGGAGCGACAATCGATCCTGTAATATCAACTATGTTTTAGAACGCATCAACGGAATGAGAATTCTGTCATTAAACAATAAGATAGCTGTAGTCATTAAAAAGCCACAAATTATCCACAATCAGGAGTGATTTTATAAAATGAAATGAAGCTGAAGCTATTATTTAACTATGTTACTTGAAGGCATTGTGTAGTAACACAAAACTATTTTACCCACAGTCAGTGGAATGAAGTGTTTTCAAAGAATCCCTGGATGTTCCGAACAAACTATCAAATTTTGATCCCAACAGGGCTGTCCAAAACTGCTAGAGCTGTTTTGCAGCGCTTCATGTAAATGTCCTCGTTCTCGCAAAGAAGAAAATAAGCATCGGATGCGACTTATTTTGTTCTCTGCTGATACCCAAATGCGAAGTTCCTCAAACGGGGTCCTGACTTCGGAGACCTTGTCGCGGTGCACCGGTTGCACGGCAGACTAACGAACTACGTTATATGCGTTCGTAGGCTTCCGCGGCCGGAGTCAATACATTCTTGGCTATCCGGGATGAGCCGCGTCTCGGTCAATTGTGCTGACGTTTCGGCCATCTTGCTGCGGCCTTCTTCAGAACTATACTGCTGAGGTCTTCAGAGCTATGCTGCAGAGACTTCTTCAGAGCTATGCTGCAGAGACTTCTTCAGAGCTATGCTGCAGCAGTATAGCTCTGAAGAAGGCCACAGCAAGATGGCCGAAACATTAGCACAATTGACCGAGACGCGGCTCATCTCGGATAGCCAAGAATGTATTAACTATGCTCCTCTCTTTAACTACGAGGCCGTAGCGATAGCGATGGTTCCCAGTAAAACATTGAAACCTTAAAGACATTCAGAGGACGTGCGACACATATTTTTTTAGTTTAAAATTACAAAATATTTATTTTCACGTTTCGATATTTTAAAAAAAATTTAAAATATCGAAACGTGAAAATAAATATTTTGTAATTAACACTTTGAGAAAGGTGCCATTTGTCTGTGTTCAACAATGGAATGTTTTGATAACTGATTATTTACGTATATGTGTGGGTATTTAGAATCAAACTTGCTACAAAACTATATTTCTGGGACTGACCACAGAGAAGGCAGAGCCTGTACTTTGATGCCCCCGAGTGTGGTACTACACATGAGAAAATTTATATATTTTGTAAATGGTAAGATAAATGAACAGGTTTAATTGAAGATATGAAATCAATTTAAACGAGCTAATAATGACTGTGAATTCAGGTTTGTGGTCCTACATTAGGACCCTACAAATGCACACACGTATGGTAAAATTAACATGCCCATAATGGTTATTTTTTTTAGAAAAAAAATTAAATAAAATCGTGGGCAGTTTAAAAATTAGTAATTTTAATGTTTGAGAACCAAAAGAAGATTTGTTATAAATTATGGTTGAAATTATCCAGAAGAAGCTGGTTCTGGACCAACGAGCCAATCAATTGAAACATTTATTACCAAAGTTAAAATCTAAACCCAAAATTCCACTCTATTTTAACTTCCGAAGCAGTGATTTATTATTTAAATGGTTCGTTTGATGAGGACGTGAGTGAGTGTTTGTTAACAATGCTAACAAAAAACCAATGGACGAATGAATAGGCAAATCTACGAATGGGCGAGTGAACGAATAAACAAATTAATGAGCGAACTAAAGAATATACGAATGAACGAACAAATAAATAAAAGAATGAACGAATTACGAATGAACAAACGAATGAATGAACGAAAAAACAAATAAAAGAATGAACAATGGATTAATGAACGTATGATGGGGGAAGTGAACGATTAAACAAAAAAGTAAGAATAAATGGACAAATGAATGGGCAAAAGAGCGAAAGGTGGAATAAACAAATAAACGAATGAACGGGCGAATGAAAATATGGCCGAATGGCCCAATTCTCGATTGAACGAATGGAAAAATAACCGAAATGAAGGAGTGCGCGTGTGACCGAAGGCGCCGCGCGGGCCGCACCGGTCAAGTTGCCGCCGATGACGTTCCCGAGGAAGAAGCCGAGCGCGCTGAGCCACACGAGCAGGCGCAGGCGGCGGCCATCGAAGGCGCCGGTGACGATGGCGCGCACCACCTCCACCGCCGCCCGCCCCGCGCCAGTGCGCGCCGCCGCCGCCGCCAGCGCCACCGACGCCGCGAACGCGCCCGCCGTCGCCGCCCACAGCGGCAGCGACACCGTCGACGCCATGCTCAGCAACACCTGCCGCAAGCCGCCCGCAACAAAACATTTTTTTTTCCATATCGCCAGGAAGAAAGGAGGTGATTTATCGCCTGAAACTATCGCGCTGATTCCGAAATTCAGTATAACATGTTTCTATCACGCAAGGTTAAAACAATAATAAATAACGTAAACAAAATCCTATACTAATCTCTGGCTGTATTACTACAAAATTGTTTGAGCGTGCTTCATTTGAAGCAAGAACAAGTTAAAAATAGAACACGCATATTGGTACAGTAATATGCAGTCATTAAAATGGTTTGTTGGTATTCTCCACAACATTGGGTAGAGATGATGAGCCATGATTTCAGTTTTCCACACAACCACCACTTAAGCTTAGTGATACAGGAGAGACAACACTGATGAGCGGCTCACGATCATAATCAGGACAGCCAAAGTACAAAGAATATTCAAGTTTTGTTATTTCATTTTTTCCCTTTGTAATTTGGGGTACATCTTTCACACACGAAACACACCTTTCCGGGTTGTCGATGTGAAAAGACGATTTGCATTTTATTGAACCGATTCAATTTAACAGATCATGTAGCGAATTTCACTTTATAAAACCCAGAGAACTGTAATGCATTATGAGGGTGCAACATGACTTGTTTTCAAATCATCCCCTATGACCACTAAGACCAACTCGTAATTGACCACGACTAGCAGACGTGAGAATAAAGACGCAACGCGGAAGAAAACGGAACGGAAGACGCGATACGGAGAATAAGGACGGGACAAACCTCAGCCTCCAGACTGGTCTCCTGACAAGTGTGGTAGTATAGTGCCTCTGCGTGTGTGTGTGTGTGTAGGTAAGGGGTGAGGATAGGGCAAGAGGAAGAAAAAATGTGCGTACCCTAACACAAGTACCGTCGTTTGTTATGGTACTGCTCTGACATTCTCCTGCTGTTGGTCGGGGAAACCACTAAAAATTAATAGATGATAGTAGGTAGACACTAGAATTCTCCTCCAGACGGCGGCTGGAATCGATCTAGTTGTATAGCTACTGTTGAAAATCCTGCCACTTTTGGGGGGCTCGAAACCAAAGACTTCCCGGTCTGAAGAGCTGCAGTGATGCCCTGAGCCACCTTTGCCGTGCCCTATGAAGACTTATGCGCGTATGCGAACCTATGCCGTTAGGATACTGTTCCGGCTCCTGCTTGTTTGGTGTTTTTCGAAGAAATGTTGGAAACCACTGATCAGAGCAGCCGGACGCTAGATTTCTCTTTCAGGCAGCAATTGAAAAGGTAGTCAAGAAAGAATTGAAAGAAACTAGGTGAAATCAAACTCAGGGAGCAGAAACACTTTGATTTTATTATAATGGAGCGTAAAGAAATTATCCAAATTTCATATATGAAGTTTAAGCTGGTAGTGAGCGCATTTCAATAGTCTTTTACACTCACTTTTGTTCCCACACAAAGGATGGAGAGAGGGAGGCACTGGAGTCGCCCATGGCGGAATCGCGCATTGGGGGGGCTAATTATCGGGATCGGCGAACGCACACGGCAGGTAAGAGAGCCCGAGATAGCTAAAGAGTCAAAAGAGCTACTATAGATCTCAGAATTATGTGACCGAAAATGCCCTCAGGATACGTGAAAGAGGCACGCGTTAGCCAATGAAACATGCTGAGCGGTGCCTAATTGTGAAGGGGGAACGAAGTCTCTGGATTACAGCTTATTGGGACAAGGAGGGAGTTATTTCCTCTGCTCTAATTTAAATGTGTACACTCTCTCACACTGGAGTCTACGCTCTATACCACGTATCTTCAGAGCGTTAGGATGTGAACACGCACCGCACACCCATGAGAGTCTCCAGGCACGTGGGTTTGATTATTTCGTGTTTTCGAGACGTCAACTGCTTCAGTCATTGCTCCTGTAATGCAATACATGTTTTTTTTTATCAAGAAATGATGTTGTTTTCTTTTCCCGCTGGATGGTGAGATCCCGCGCACACCTACACCTAACCTTGATGGGTTTTTCCCATCCAGATATCTTCACCAGAGAAACACCTCCCGAGCTGGTCCAAGCTCTAAGGACGCGCGACTTGTCCCCCTACATGCAAGTACGTGGAGTTTCAATACATGCGAAAGTAATGGTTGAGGATAGTGCAAAGGAAGATGAAAGAACGATCGCGCACGGTCCTCGGCCCGTTTGTTAGAGTATTACTCCAACACTCGCCTGGTATTGATCGCATTAGCCCGAAAAGCTACCGATGAATTCGCCTCAAGGCAGTGGCTGAATTCGACCCAGCTCTCTAAACAGCGTCGAAAAATCCTGCCACCGTCGGAACTCAAATCCTAGACCCTCCTGGTCAGAGGCACTGCAGTGGCATCAGTTCGTATCCTGAGCCACCAAAACCGGACCGATCGAAATGGATCGTACTAACCTTGGGCGCCTTTGGGACCATCAGGCAGATGTTGTTGTACTCGTGCGGGTAGAGAAAACTGACGTTGTCGGCAAATGTCGTGCGGTAATACGTCGGTTCCACGTAGATGTCGATCTTCCCATCTATCAAGTCGGTGTATCCACCTTCAAGAGATCGACCTCCACTCTTGGATT
This sequence comes from Gryllus bimaculatus, assembly GCA_017312745.1. Classification (NCBI taxonomy): domain Eukaryota; kingdom Metazoa; phylum Arthropoda; class Insecta; order Orthoptera; family Gryllidae; genus Gryllus; species Gryllus bimaculatus. The sequence goes on along the minus strand of BOPP01000006.1, from coordinate 957,997 downwards.
TAAGCGGCGGCCGCCGCGCCACACAACGGAATCCTGAGTGCGTCGACACTATTTGCATGATGGCATCGTGTCGCACGTTATGCTTATACTTCGGAGAGCACCATGTTTCTCTGTAGCGGTAGAAGCTGATTCCAAACCGAACAGGACTCTCGTCAGGTGTCGATGTGGTGGTAGGTGCATCTTCTGTTATTTTCGTTGCTGTTGCTTCGTGAATTTCTTTGATAAGAGGGTGTTTGTATCCAATCACATTACTGATGCACAGCATCTGAATGAGTAGGGCTATTTTTAATGCTGACAGCTGCATCATCACTTCCTGCCACAGTACGAAACGATATACAAGTTTATTTCATCAAATGAAAACTTCAAATCAAAATCAAAAAAAAAAACACAAGCATTATTTTCATAGTCAAATATTTTGTTTGGGAAATTTAAATTGTCTTTTGACCAAATAATCCCTTAAAAGTTTCTTCTTAGAATGAAAAGAATTCAATAATTGCGTCTGGCCTAAGAAACATCCCTTGAATGATACACAATATTAAAATGTAGCCTATTTCACAACCGTTGCATTGCGAAGATGGTTCATGTAAGTTAAATTAAATTGAAGTTTTGCCTACCGTTCATTTAACATTAATAGTAAAATTAGGCTCCTCATCAGCTTAGAGTCTTTTATATTTCTGAAACAAGGAAGAGAACCCCCTACAAACGCGCTACTTTCTCAACTCTTCGCTGTCGTAATGATGGGAATGATTGATTGGACGATCCATGCGGTAGTTCACGCGCTTTCAGGTGATTAAAACCCGCTAACGAGACATTCGTTTTTAATTTTTCTACTCATTCCCCTTGCTTTTAATCTTGCAGGCTTATGAGCAACCCTGCGAGTTAAAAAAGACTGAAGGAGTTAATTTTAGATTTAGATTTAGATTAATTCAGTCAAAAAACAGTAAAAACTGTATGTGACGTAGGGGGGAAAAGATTATCTGCGCACGTTTTCTTGAGTTCCAGAATCCCTTCCAGTCATTTTAACTATAAATAGTTAAAAGATGGGTAAAAGTTTAACATAAATAAATAAAAATAAATTATAAAAATCGCAAGATTAGCAATATTTGAAAGATAGTCAATTTCGTTTCTGATTTATAGAAATTTATTTGCATCTGTACAGGAGTTGCAAGTATGATTTTTCTGCATTGCTAACAAAATAGCAACTCGCCCTTACCTCTGCTCTTACCATTACAAGAGTTCAACAAAATGTGCATGTAGTGAAGCTATATTTACGTCCAGAAGCAAAACAAGGGGCCATCTCAGTATTTGCTCAATGGATCAAAGAAACTGGACAAAAATGTGATCGAGATGGGGGTCATTGACCCGGAAGCTAAAGTACATTATTTGTTACAAACTATTAAGTCATTTTTTTAAATTAAACAATACAAATGTTAACTAATTCATTATATATCACTGTATTGTTAAAATAAACATGATTTTTCTTTTTGATAACCTGTTATTGCATGAAAATATGTTCCCACCGTTAAGTAAATAACTTTTGACAAGTATTACAGATTCGTAAATATATAAGCAAGGCAGTGGTAAGATTCCAAGCTCAATGAAGCGAGGCTTGCAAGGGGAACGCGGATGGCATTTTTTCATTATTCGAATAATTTTCTTTTGCAAACTAAAGGTCTAAGTACTACATGATGAGTTTCCCCAGAATTTTATACCATATCTCAGGGGGAAATGTACATTTGCAAAATACACGCAACGAGCTGCATGAAGGCTGACAGAATTTGATAGAATTCTGTATGCGTAACATAATGAAGTTAATTTAGTGTTTAATTGTGTTATATGTACATCCCATTTGAGGTTTGACTGAATTGACAGATCTAGAAATTTTGTTACCTGAACATCACCTAATTGCATATTATTCATTTTCAATAAAGCATGCGATTGCAGATTTGAAAGGCAAACATGCTGTTTTTCCTCCATATTTATTAATTTGTTATTGCAAAACCAATTTGAAACTTCTAAAATTGTACTATTTATTGTTTCTTTTTTGCAAAGAACATTCTGTCATCGGCAAACAGAACCGTTGTTCCGTTTTTAAAAGACGACGGCATATTGTTTGCATATAACAGAAAGAGGATAGGACCTAAGATTGAGCCTTACGGAACCCCATATTCAATTGGTAAAGAATTGGAAAGATAAGTAAGTAATGTCCTTTCGTGCCAGTACGGTATTTCTACTCTTCGACGTTTAAGGTGCGAAGTTATCCAATCTAGGGCGATACCACGAATTCCATAAGAAGGTAATTTTGATAGCAAGATGTTATGGCCAATAACATCAAAAGCTTCCGAAAGATCAAAAAATATTCCAATGGTGCTTCATTTTGGTCCATTGATGAAGCAACATTTTTAAGAAAAGAAAAAAATGGTTTCCTTAGATTTTGATTTTCTAAACCCGCGTGAAAATGCTGGGTTTTTCCTGAGAAAGGTTTCCATTCGCGTGTAGAAAAACTTCACTAATATTTTAGAAAACCTGACAAAAGAGAAATGGTCGGTAATTTTGAATTTCATTTTTGCTCCCTTTTTTAAAATGTATCATAATTATTTGTTTTGCAAGTTTTGTCAAGGAGCAGATTAAAATCTCCCAGCCAGTAAATGGCAGGTAGTTTGGCAGAAACACATTATAAAAACATACTTTTGGGATATAACATTAAAACAGATCATTTTTTTATCATGCCTAACACTTTAAAAGGCATTGGGAACAAGAACAGCTATGTTGGGGAAAACCACTTGTCTACCTGGACGAAAATGTACGCAGCTAATGCTAGATTAAACAGAAAATCACTTATCATTCTTGTCGTTCAATGGTAGTTTCACACATGTCCCATGTTGGAGTACTAGAGAAGGAAGTAACAAAAATTTCAGGTCACGCCAACGCAACATCACTCAAGTTATATCCGTAAATAAATAATTAACTTCATTCTGCAATTGCTGACAAATTAAAGAATGATAAAAATATGAATTCATCACCTACATTAAAAGTTAGCGAAAAAATACATTTCATTCAAATTTTAACTTTAAAAACGGCATATTTTATAAAAGTGTCTTCAAATATATTCAATGTCTATGTTTGGTTGTGTTCATTTTCTTATTCGTCTTATGATGTCAACATGTCTTTGCAGTATAATCTGAATAAATGTTAGTTATTAAACATGAAAAACATTTTATTGAAACTATATTTAGTTATAGTAATGAAAATTCATTTGTGAAGTAGTCCTATTGAATTCGCACGTGCCTTGGAAATTTTAGATAAATTCGTTTCGCGACTCAGGAATTAATCAACAATTTCCAACGCACTCGTGGACTTACCAATCAGAACACAGGCAAAACCAGGAAGTTATATACAAATTTGTAACCAAACAGAAACTGGTATGAATGCAAAATTCAGATTGTCGTAGGAATGATAAAACGCAAAATGATAATCGAATAATCTGTAATTGTGAAGCATATTAATAGTAAACTTAAATACGGAACTAATTCAACAATATGGCTTCAAGATTTCACGGATTTCCAGTTTGTCTATTTGTCAATCTTTCTTCATTTCTTACGAATTATTACTAGTACACTTATTTATCGAACGAGTTATATTAAAATAAGGAAAATATTAGCAAAAATCACTATCGTAATTGAAGCATTACGCTGGCCATAACCCAAACTTGTTGAGAGAAATCTCCGAATGTGAAATACTTAGGCGGAAGCAATTACTTATAATGAGGAATCTATGAATTGGTTTGGGTCACATAAGGAACACGATTATAGTAATTATTCAATAGGACTATGTCCCTTACAACCGGTTTCACCAAATAGTTTTTAAATGTGACTAGTTAAGTACTTAATTTTATGATGCGTTTTAAGACATGCGTTGCTCGTCATTTCACCACCCTCTGAAGCAATGTTTAGTGAAGTATAACTTAAATGCATCAGAGAGTTGGTTGGCAATGCCTGGTGAACCAGCCGGTGACCAACACCAACATTGGTTCTGCTTTGTTCTCAGGTGCATGGTGGAAGACAGGTGCAAAGTGTTTTTTAAGTAATTTTTCGTAATGGGAAAAGGAGATAGGATTGCGAAATGTTCTTCATCGAAGAAATAAGTGCTCATCGAATGCATGAGAAATTACATTTCCATTATAGAAAATAAAATTATAAATGGAACAACAAACCAACAAAATTGACCGTTATAATTGAACGCGATTTTAACGAAACGAGCCACAAGATGAAATATAACAAACATTAAATAAAATTGTGGAGATGGTTGTGGAGTAAACATAACCTACAAAACACTTGCTGTTATAGAAAATTGTTACTTGCAAGGTAATTATGGACCAAAATACTAAAGCAGCACTCCACAATAAGCACGCCATTTTAAATGCTTTTCCGTCGTAAAACACGATTTAAAATTGCATAAGTGCAACTGAAAGGTATACTTAAATTTATGTCTAACTTATGTTTTAAGTTTCGCCTGATGGTGAAACGGAAATGTCTCCTAATCTTCCTTAAAAAGACGAACTTAAAATTTTACATAATGGTGGTGAAACCGGCTGTTAGGGACGGTTTCTTTAGGATCACTTAATGTGTTGATTATGTATTTCACATTAAATGTGAGTACGATTTCTCACCATTAAACGTCTCAAATAGTTTTCTCAGCTTTTTACGATAATAAATCATAAACAAACAAACAAAGAAACACTGGATAAACAGCGTATAAGACACGGGTCACTTTTGTACTGTGGCCAATTTAACCGGACTCCATTACAAAAGAAAGAAAAAAAAAGTGTTCGTGTTCGAACGATTGACCGTGTTAGTACGGTTTTCCGTGTTCCGATGAGCTGCATAGATTAGGCAGATAGATTTATATTCGAAAAAAAAAAAAGGATCCGTATTTTGGAGTCGATTGAAGGCAGAATATATTATCCACATGCTATCACATTGCATTATTCAGTATGCTATTGCACCTTCACCATAACCAAGCACCACAGCTATACTATCACCACCACCACAACCACACATCACAAATCCACAATCAACCCACCCTATCACAATTTCATCAACACCACAACCACCTCAACCTTGTGGTGCTAAAACACAACGTACTTTCTCGCCCGCATTTTCACGCAAAATTACGCGGAAAGAACTCAGATGTTCGAAAAATTATACAAGACCTTATTTCAAAATGTCTCTAAAGAATAGATTTCATTAACGTAAAACATCTCTATTTTTTAATATTTTAGTTGTAGAAAGACTTCGGAACAATTTTGATCTTTTGCAATTTTCGAAGAATCAGAATTTTAACGAACATGAGACCTGCACCATTCTGTTAAACGCCTTTTACATTATCCAACATCAAAATTTAATAAAAAACGATGTAGCCATTTTTTTAGTTTGGAAAATGTCCTGGGGCTTCGTGTACAGCCTATCTATCTATTTAGCGGCTTTTTATAGCCTTGGCCGTTTTCCGCATCCCACTTTCCATGCCTCTTTATCCCATACATCGTCTTCCATTTCTCTTTTTTCCATGGCTTCAGTTATTGCCATGTTCCATGTTCTTCTCGGTTTTCCCCTGTATTTTCCTCGATTTGGTATCCACTCCCCAAATTTTTTTTTTCTATCCGAATTCAACCTTCTCATATGTTCATACTATTTTAGTTGCTTCATTTCGATCGTCTCGTTCAAGGTTGTTTGCACTTTCATTTTATTTCTTATTTTATTTAACAGAGAAAAATTACAACATCTTCGCCTAAACATCATTTCTGTTGATTGAAATTTGTCTTTCAATTTTTTTGATAGTGTCCAGACTTCTGCCCCATAGAGTGTGGTACTCTTTATGAAGGAGCTACAAATGCATTTCTTTGTCTTCATTGAAATAATTGAGTTTCATAGCACTGGGTTCAACTGTCTTGTGGCTATTTTTCCTCTTATATTTTTATTTTTCACATCCTGTTCGTCTCTACCATCTACTGTTAGTGTGACTCTCAAATACTTATATTGTGTTTTACGTTTAATTATTCTTATACTTGTCTCTAAATCATGGGGCATACCTCCCACCACCATGTATTCAGTTTTTTGTAAATTTAATTCCATCTCCAATTTTCCATATTCTTCTACTAATTTTCTGAACATGTAAGTTACACCATCTTCATCTTCAGCCATTATCACCTGGTCGTCTGCAAATAGTAGACTAAACAATGTTTCATCACCTATTTTCACACCCATGATTCTGCACTTTCTTTTCCATTCTTTTAGGGCTTTATCAATGTATATCTTAAACAGGGTTAGAGATATGCAGCAACCTTGCCGTAATCCTTTATTTACTGGGAAGTTGTCTGATAGACATTTTCCCACTTTTACTTGACTTTTGTTATCTTTATAAAGTTGTTTGACTGCATTTATGTATGTTGTTGATATTCCTTTTTCTTCCATTGCCCCCATACTTATTTTGCTGGTAAATTATCATAAGCCTTTTTGAGGTCAATAAAAATTATGTTAAGTTATCTTCCTCGCTCAATTGTTTTTTTCCCATCAGTTGTTTGAGACAGAAAATATTGTCAATACACGATCTTACTGGTCTAAAACAACTTTGCTCTAACCAAAGATGAAGTCACACTTATCCCTCTATAATTATTACAATATTTTTTACAATCTTTTTTGTAAATTGAATTTATATAGGCTAATTTCCATATTTCAGGTATTTTACTTTCTTTTAAAATGCCATTGAATATTTCAGTAATTAATTTCAAACCTACGATAGGATAATGTTTAACCAGCTCTATGGATTCCAGGCAGAGGTGCTTAATTATTTTTCATGTTTCTTATCACTTTTTTTAACTCTTCCAAAGTCACATCTGGTGTGATCGAATTTACATGCAGTAGTTCATAATTTATTTCCTGAAATTTAGCTCTATTTTCTGTCAAACAATTTTCATAGTATTTTTGCCATTTTTCAATACCAATTGGGTCTACTAAATGCCATTGTTGGGTTGTATTCAATTTCATGGAATGTAACATTTTCCATGCCTCTCTGGATTTGGTGTTACCAATGCACTTGTCTAATCTGTCACATTTTTGTTCCCAGAATACATTTTTTGCCTTCTTCACTTCTTTCTTGGCCAAATATTTCATTCTGTTGTATTCACTTCTGTCTTCTAAATCCTTTGTGGAAAGCCATCTCAACTACAACCTTTTTTTTTCTTTGACTAGGTTCTTTATATCTTCTTCGTCCACCACAAGTCTTTTTGTTTATATTCACATTTTCTCTTCTCTCCTAAAGCTTCTTTAGGGGCTTCATAAGTGCATTTTTCTAAATATTGGCATTTTTCTTCAGTATTCCCTATTGGGATATACTTTAATGTTTCAGCCATGCGCAATTTGTACAAGAATGCAATGGAATCATCTTGAAGGCTCTCAATATTGTATTTCGGCCACATCTGACTCTATTTTTCCACCTTTTGTACTTGGTTTTGTGTTTCCGTAACTTTTGAATTACGGTTTATACAGAAGGTAAGCTTTTCCTTTTAGTAAGTAGTGATTTGATCCACAGGAAGCACCTCTTTGAATCCGAACATCGCTCCACTTTATTGATGACTGTTGTTTAGTAATTATGTAGTCAATTATTGATTGCAATTTTCTAGTGGGTTGGGTTCACGTGAATTTATATATTTCTTTATGTGTAAAATAGCCATTCAATATTTTAAGGTCATACAGTTCCCATGTCTCTATAAGTCTTTCTCAGTTGTCATTTAATACATTTTCACCATATCGCCCCACAACATTATGCGCCATTCGTTTTCCAACTCTTTCATTAAAATAATCTGGAAGCACCACTTCGTTGCGATTTGCACTAGAATCCAGCAGCATAGTCAGTTTCTCTAAAAATATATATTTTTCTGCAACACTTGCATCGTCTGTTGGAGCATAAATTCCTATAACAAAAACATTGCGTCCTCTTAGTACAAGTTCGAGACATGCTATTCTCTCATCAATTGCTACCCAGCTATGAATATTTTTCTCCAATCTTTTATGTACAGCTATGGACACTCCTCTCGCTTTTCTTTTCCCACTCCACTAAAAAAGTGAACATAATTTCTTTTATTAAATCATCCTTCGTGTACAGTACACCCCAAAATTAAAATAGAGGTGTCAAGGACCCACAAAAGATGCATTCTGGCTACACCACGTGATAGAGGATTTTTTTCTGAATTAATAAACCTTATTTATCCACTTTTCATTGCTAGGACCATGGAATACGAGTTTTTCTGTAAAAAAATAATCACCATTTTACCGCGCAGCATTACATAACTTTCTCTCTACTCCGCAGCAAGAAAGTAAAACGCAACAACGCGTTTATTGTTGTTGCAAAATATAATGTTATAAATCTGTAGGTAGTTTAAGAAAGAAGGTGTAAATGAATGAGAAAACTACGTTTTTCATCTTTTCATCAACGCATACAACATGGATATTTCTGTTCTTAAACAAGGAAAGTAATTCCAGAGGATTGTGCTTGAATCTCGAAAATATGCCAATTTATAGTTTTTTTTTTTCATATTTCATATTACGGATCCGGTTTATAATATGCGCATAATATTTATAAAACTGACATTTATATTATTATTTTCAATGCCATATGTGAAGTGAGACGTGTAAACGTATATTAAAACTAGTGGTGCTACAGAATGGAACAGAAAATTCCCATATTAGTTTTCTATTTCCTTTGATCTCGAATAGCTACTCAAACTTGCCACACACTCTTGCCAGCTGCCATCTATCGCCGACCAAAGTACTTTTTTTTTTAATTTCTTAATTTTTCGGTTTACAAATTGTAGAGTGGAAATGTTGTCCCACGGAAATATTATTTAGGACGTCCTAAATGGCTGTTTTCTTTGAAAATTTTCAAGACGTTTTTTAAAAAAAAACTAGCGTTTGGGCGCTATTTATAGCTCTTTTTCACAAAAAATGTTTGAGTTTTCGAAAAACTTCATTTGAAGTCATTTTAAGTACTTTAACTCAATAATAAAACAGTATTTACAAAGTAACTGGAAATGTGCATATCAAAGGCGTGTTGTATTTTAAAAATATTTACATTTGAATTTTTGTTTTTGAAAAAACAAAAAAATAGACCGATATGAATTCTATACCATATTAAATAGTGGAATTAGCTGTATCCGTTCGAAATGTTTGAAGAGAAATTTTGGAGCAGTTTTTGAGAAAACAGCGTTTGGGCGTTTGAGAAAATGCAAAGTTTTGAGCTAGTTTTCATGCAAAGGGCTAGAGATAACTGACATTGTTTAAAGCACATGTACTCATAAAAACAATAATGTAAACCTAATGCCAATAATATAAATATTAACGACGTGAGAGACAAGTCAATAAAATTACATTTAAAACAGAAAAGAATAGAGTAATATAGCGTTTATGTTATCTTATAGAGTATATTTAGCACTATCCCTACCAAAAATGTAAAAGAAATTGCAGCCATTTTAGAAAAAATCTTCTTGTAATTCTTTTTTAAAATTGCACATATCGCACGCAAGGTTGTGCAAAGACCACTAAACAATCGGAGGTTTCTCACTTTCTTCAAAATTCCATTACTACAGTGCCCACTAGTGGTGAGGTATAGAACGAAAATCATTTACATATTACTCCTTGTTTTATATTTAAATAATGAGGTGAAAAATCTGATTAATAATGTCACGAGAACCAGTCTTTGTTTGGATTATTTTGCTCTCAAACACGTTCAGCGGGTAGAATATCGATTACACAGCCACACAAAAAATAGGTTCGTAGGGGATCAGACTAGATTTTCTGTATGTTTTGGAAATCGCTAAATCAGAATCCGATGACCATTTTACTCCATTACACCAGTTTTTTGGCATAACCTCAAAAAATATGAAAATGAAAGATATTTCTAACAGAGGGGTAAGACCATGTTAACTAAATGTTTGGGGTTGCTGGAACCGAATTTGTAGTCCATTTAACTTCATCACATCCGATTTTTCACATAGCCTCAAAAATGCTTAAAAGGCTGTGTCTGCTTTGGGGTGTCCAGTGGTCCGGCGCCAACTATATAGACAATCTGCAATACAACGTGATGAGAGCTGTCCCGTCAGGAACCAATGCCACGTTCTCTATCTATTGAGATGGTAACTAGAAAAGGGGTACACAGGATTATGAACCCTTCTTCTGGGGAATGCAGAAATGAATTCTGCGTACTTAAATATATATCCAGACAAATTTTCTTGATTTTTATCTCTATTTGTTATGTTGGTAGAGAAATATTCCGTTACCTGAAAAGAGTTCCCCAGAAAATTGCACTTTAACTTGCCGTTCGAATTTCACTTTATCCATCAAAAGTTACTAATATTCAGGAATTATATAGATACTTAAAGGAGGAGAGCAAAAAATGTTACCAACACTTTTTTGAATAGTGTACTCAAAAAGGGTCCACTGAAAATGTCGACAATAGTGAGGCCAAATCTGATCGCTCAAAAGATGAACTGTGAAGTAAAAAATAGGTAACAAAAGGTTTACATTATGATTATTATGAGCAGTGTATAATTAAAGCAAATTAAAATTGAATAATATATTATTATTTAAACTATTTCAACAATAAATACATAAGAAGGGTCTGTAATGCATTTTTTCTTTACCCCACATGTTTAAAATTAAGGAGAATTTAATTGCGTTCTAAATGAAAATAAGTTTAAAACATAATTATAATACATCAAAATACCATGTAATTTGCAATTAAAAAGACCAATGTGTAGAATCCTATGGTCGATTATCTCAAAACACATAATTGGAGTAAAAGCCCTTCTTCTAGCTATACCTCAATCGTAGTTGATCTGAATTAAAAAATCTGATCTGATGAATTTAAATGGATTTCAGATTTAGTTTCAGAGATCCCCAAAACATATAGGTAACATGTTCTGACCCGTCGGTTAGAAATTTCATACCTTTTTTATATTGTTGAGGTTATGTCACAAACCTGTCGTGATGGGGTAAAATGGACACCTGATTCGAATTTAGCGCCCGCACAATTTTAAAAAAAAATTATGATCTGACATGATCTCCAGACATGAACAGATTTTTTTGAGACTGTTATCCGTGGGTCAAGTATCTTAATACTACTAATATATTGCAATTTTCAAGTGATCACTACTGAAACTGAAACGGATATTGGAAATAAATTGACAAAATAGAACAAATTGTAACAAAATATTCTATTCGTCCACTGAGTTTCACATAATGAATTCAGTACTCTGAGCCAAAACGTTTGAGAAAACTACGAAAACGTTCTTATGTGAGGCCACAACCATTACTTTTTCTCTTTAGGTGGATTTAGTTTGGTAGGAACTAGATATTTTCCTCATGTTATATCGCATGGTTGTGTCGTGCCGTAGAAAATAATTTATACTGCCTTGTTGGCGTGATGGGTAAAGGAGAATAAGTTTCATCGGACTGGGGTATCAAATGTGGAATGATTGTGGAGCAATTTCAACTTCCAGAAATAAACTGCTTTTTTCCGTGTCTAATTTGAATACATAATTGACACCAAAAGTCACGTTTACTTCTGTTTAAACGTTCTTATTCCCTTGTTAAATACTCTCCATTTATCGTTAAATTGTTCAAAGGTGAATAGTTGGGAAGTTACATTCCCTTGGGTTTAATTTTATCTTATTTTAATCTAGTATTTATAAAAAGGAGTATTTTCCGTGATGTGATGGCTGGTAACAAATCGTTTCGTCCGAGAGAATACTCTAAAGTAATTAATGGTGCTACAATAGCACCTGCAGCTCTCGCAGTATTTGTAACGGCTACGTAATATGTATTATAATTAAAGACCGTATTCTCATGTTATTGAATCTTTTCTCTGAAAAATTGAAACTGGATGAAACCTTGACTGAAATTTGAATGGTCTAATGGACCTTATTTTAGTTCTTGTTCTATTAGAAAACCGAAAAATATGGAAAATGTCAAAAAATGTTCTTTGGGCGCTGATAGATGGCTGCTGGCAAGAGTATGTGGCAAGTTAGAATAGCTAGCTGAGACCATAGGAAATAGAAAACTAATTCGGGAAAGTCTGTGCCATTCTGAAGCAACACGAGTTTAGCTTCCCCAGGCCGTGTCTGTTTTATGACGTCAGAATTTTGTTTTTAATGCTCTGTATATTATCAATGTATCTCGTGGTCGACTCATTTATTACTTTCTCGCACATTTCATATTATCACAAGATTTTTTCTTCTAACTTCTTATAGGAATATTTGTAATTAGATTGAAGAGCGTATCATAGATGCCATTTTGATATATTCCTTTTAATGTTCAAAAATTACACGTCTTGTTTGAAAAATATCTCATGTTGATAATATTTACATTACGTGCTCTGTTTGCGTTTAATGCATTTGTACAAGTACTTCAATTGATTTCGTATGATGTTTCCCTAAAGCGTACGTTATCGGAGAAAATGATCTCAAAATTCCGGCATTTCATAAAATTAACTAATGGCTCCGAATTTTTTGAAGAAAATAAATATATAACTAGATTTTACTCTTATATATTTTTGCTAGAATCTTATTTTAATTTTATTTATAGAGAACCGAAAAAATGAGAATGTATGAAAAATATATTATTTATAAGTCGATAGAGCAACTGGCAAGAGGGAGGGGCCAAATCGAAAAGCTAACATAGATTAAAAAATGTATTTCATACGTATTTCGAATTCTTGGATTTCTTCGTTATGTATTATTTTTACGTCCCTGTTCAGATTTGAATTACGCTTTAAAAGATACTTTTCCTTCCGACTATGAATCTCTGTTTTTGAAATCTCTCGTTGTTTCTTGTATGGAAAATGTTAAACCACGAATGGTGACAAAGTGGTGGTGGGGCGGGGGGACGAGAACGGAAATATTACTTTAGGAATATTAAAGAATAGTAAAACATCTGCATAATTGGCCATATTCTTTGAAAAATTTGGAGATTTTTTTTAAGAAAATGGCGGCTATGCACAACAGTAAATTAAAAATGTGAAGCACTTTTTAACAGAAAAGATTTGAATTTTCGGAAAACTTCATTTGATGTGATGTGAAGCACGTAAACTCACAAATACAATAGTGTTTACAAATTGCTGAGAATGTGTATATTACTGGCGCAAGAGATCTTTCAAAAAAATACATTTTTTATACGAATATTAATTTTGAATATAGTGGTCTAAACGATTTAATCGACAACAGATTGACGGACCGATGGACGTAGGGAAGGTCAGTCAGACCTTATGACGTCGACCACCTTTTGGGAGTCAAGGATCCATAAAAAGTGGATTCTGACTTCATCACATGTTAGAGGAAGTAATTTACTACAAGAGTATATGAACAAGATTTATCCCTTTATTTCTCTACCAGAGCCACTTAACATGAGTTTTTCTCGTAAAATATTGCCGATTTCTGTTACAGCAATGCCAATACTTTATTTTTACTACGTACGTAGTAATGTAAAAAAAATACAAACTTGGACACTTTTTATAAAATTTCGACTATCAACGATAGCGAAAAGCTAATTTAAAGAAGAACTTCAAATGTATTTAAGGAAGTTTTTTTTCTTTCCCCCCCCCTTTTTTTGAAGAACATATCTCTATATACTGAATAAAGCTTTGTTGAAAGATTTTTTTTGCCAACATCAATTTGCAGTTTTCATTTTTGTTTAATATGCTGTATGTATGAAGTTACATTTAAATATTTTTTAAAACAAATAAACACGCTTCATTAGCAACTTTCCTTCTTAATGGAAAGGATTAGGGAAAAGGCGGGGATTAACAAGCGAGAGGTCTCGCACGGGTTCGCTACTCTGGATATATTTCAGTATGGTGGATGTGAGATGACTAATGATAGAGTAGTTTATCATTGGTGAGTGCTGGTTAGCGAATGTGTACTTAACCTCATATCCTGTGAGGTTTCCCACCTTCAAGAACACGTGGCTGTTTATTTGTTGGTGTGTTTACTTTTTTGGTGGTTGCAAGCTCTATTGACGCAAATGCATTTTCCGAAGTTTGGGCAAACAATCTTTGTTTTTTCTTCTTTTTTTCGCTTCTACTGACCAAGCCCCGTAACCCTGACTACTGTATAAAAGTATGTCCGTTAAAGATTCTCCATGTTCCAATAAATAATGTGTAAGAATTTTAATTGTACTTGACGACTCTGACTGCACTTGACAATAATATCAGGGACAATTTTTGAGTGAAGGAGGGAAGCAGGGGCGGTCACAATTTCTGAGCATTGCCCTGCAGAAGCCGCCATGGGTGATGTATAGGCGAGAGTCTATTGAGCCAATTTAATTGGATTCCTACAATATTTTAGAGATGGGTTTAGAATATTTTCTTATTTAATCTAACGGAGTCAATCAATAGGCCATTGAGGGAAAAAAAGTTTATTTATTGAAAATTGTATACACAATAACTCATTATTAATTATAACTATTTTTTTACATTTAATTTTTTGATGTAGCACTAACACCCCCTTACCCCTATGTAACGCAGTGTAACGCTGCCTCAAATCTCTCCCCTGAATTTCGTAAGTTGCGTACAACCCCCAAGCAAAATAAGTTGTTAGTATAATTAGTAACCTTACTCCAAGCATGCTCCCATTGATGTGGAAGGTCCCGCGTCACGAAAAAAATGCAGAAAATATTCGAATTTCATGAAATGTTTGTATCAGTCAAGTCAATTGTTAATCAAATGGTTTCCTGAACAAAAAAGTTTGTATTTTTTTCAAAAATTTTGATATTGTATTAAATCTGGAGACCTTTTTTTCGGCGGGGGGCCCAACATGCTTTGTGTTTGTACTCCAATCCGGCCCTGGAAGAGGTGAGCCGAAGCGGCGTGCGGCGGGCAGAGTGGGCGCGATCGGTGCCGGCGGGAAAGTGCCTCGGCCGGTGAAACTCCTCACGAGGAATGGGATCACACTCGCTCGCCCCACCCGGCGGCAGGCGCCGCCCCGCCCCGTTCACAGCCAGCGCAGCCAGGCACACGCCGTTCCTTTGCCACCTTCCTCCCGCCACTCCCCACGCCTCGCCCACGTCTCGCCCCACGCTTCGCCCCCGATACGCCCATGCCTTGCCCACGCCTCGTCCCACACTTCGCCCTCGACTTGCCCACACCCCGCCCCTGATACGCCCATGCCTTGCCCACGCCTCGCCCCACACTTCGCCCTCGACTTGCCCACACCCCGCCCCTCATACGCCCCTGATATGCCCACGCCTCGCCTGCTTCTCGCCCCGTCCCGTTTGGTCTCGTGCTTTCTGGACACGCTCCGCCCCGTCCTGTTTCATCGCGTTCATGTGCAGCCTCATGGCCCCCGTTCAGCTCGTCCTTCGCTCCCCGTTCTCCCCCTCTCCCCACTCGGCCCCTGACCACACACTCCGTCCCCGCCGCCCGACCCCATCACACAGCCCAAAAATAAATCTTGGTCCTGCTGGGTAATAAGTATGCTTCGAATGTTTAATCGAATGATTATTTTACTCTCTTTGAAGCAGACGCTTTAAATAATATGATTACATTTCATGAATAAATGGTTTCAAGGAACCACATTTGTAGTTCCCCTTCAAAATCCTTTCTTGCCTAAAGTCTAAAAACTCCGTTTCCTCTATGAAACCCAAAAATTCGTATTCGTGTTAATTAAAGCCACATAAAATAAATTCTAAATCGTCTCTAAACTCAATATCTAACCGATTCTAAATTCCCTATTTAATAATAATCCCACTATTCAGTTTCCGCTCTGCATCATATGACAGACAATTCATGTACGACGTGTACTATTATTCCAATTTTCAATTCTGTGCTTCAGTCTTGTGTAGAAATAGATATTTTATGCGTATAAAATAGTAAGTTAAAAATAAATTAAAAATGTTCTTAGGAAATTCATTCTGTTTTCAATAACGTTTTATTAAATCTAAATTTAATACCGCTACTGACAGCTAAAGACGTAGTACTGATACAAATTCAACATTTCAAACATAATTGCTTTATAATGAGTCTCTCAGTTTCGTTCCGTCTCAATATATGGTTAAAAATGCAGAAAATAGTGAACATTTAACAAAAAGCATGGTAACATGTGTTCATGAAAATACTTCAAAGTCCTAAAAATATCACTTTAAAAATACATTAGACCATCAAGGCAGAACAGGAAGAAAAATATTTTTAAGATATTTAAAAATATTTTTAATTTTATTTGAAAACTAAAATTTATATCTCACATGGACAGTTCTCAAGCAACATATTTCGCTTGAAAACCAGCTTCCTCGATAAAACTGTCTTTCCACTGTTTTGAATTCATAGGTAAATGATTTATTGTTATTTGAAACTTTTGGACATACCCTCTCACTCTAGTACACCGAACTGGCAACGAGGTTTGCTTACAATTACAAAGAACCTCGCCCGCGACCTTAGCCTTGAACTCGTTCGCGAAATCGTCGGTCAGTCGTCCCTGCAGGGGAGTCCCCGCATATAAATCGATGACACTGCAGCCTTGAGGCCCGGCGTCGCATCCCAGTTTCTGAAGCGACCGACGAAGCGTCGGCCGGACTCGGAAACAGGCCAAGGTGGAACGTACCTATAAATACCCCCCACGAATACAGCAGGACGGTTGCGACTACCGCGCTATCTGTGAGCGAATAGTGCACTGTATCTTTTTTCCCCTATGTAGTTCGTAACTTAACCAGCAGAGAACGGTTGTGACTGTACACGTGTGCGCCATATTCCAAAAATGAGATTGCTCAGCCGATTTCGCCTTTAATCAGCAGTAGATTCACTGATGACGCGAGGTGTGAGTCACTATGTGAGTGTTCTTCGCACGTACTATTGTATTATAATTATCTTTTTATCAGGTGTTTCCCAATCATATACGCAACTCGTGTATGATGATTTAGTAATTAACAGGGAAGATAACATGTGAGTGTGTACATTTTTAAAGTAGATCGAGAATCGGTGTCAACAAACAATACGTGTGCTCTTGTTTTAGACACACTGCCTGCTGTTACGTAAAATTGCGACAACAACAATAATTCTCCCAATATAACTGTTTAAATTAATTTAATGATGCCCGACTGAAAAATGAAATAAAGAAATATATTTGATGAACATTTAAATAAACAATTTCATTTTATTCAATTATTCATTTATGTAGAATGTTTTGATTTATTTTAACGGAATGAAATCAACAAGTAACATTAAATAACAAAGATTTCAAGGCAATGAACCTTCAGAACGTGAGACAATCTTCATAAATAACTACCAACGATTCGATGTAGTAATGATGTAGGTTAGTATTCGACATACAGAACACTGTACATTGCACAGTATACCTAGTACCATTATACCTGTAGTTACATACATACGTTTCATATATTGAGCTCGTATTTCGCGTTAATACATTGTGCTTCATGTCTCTCTCTCTTATTGAGTTAATTATCCATTTCTTATTGAATGTTCATCTTAATGATTTCATTCTATCTCATATATATTTCTTGTTATTTTAGATACTATTATTTATATAAATAAGTGACTCACGATTTTAAACAAACCAATAAATGTAAATATGTAAGTATTGCATGCAATAAATGATAGTACATTCAGAATGTGAAGAACTAATGTATGGGAAGCAAAGGGTAAAATGGATTTTGTCACAGAAAAAATTTATTAACAATTTTTCATTAGTGAATATTACAAGTTTCTTATATTTAAAATTACGCAGTATAAACTGTAATAAATAATATTAAGTTGTGGCACTTTATTTTGTTAGTTCGTAATCAATGCACCGAGACTACTGTCAATTTTTCATATACCCAAACACAATAACGTTTTTGCCTAATAATTTCTTTATCTCATCACGAGACTGCCTTTCTCCCAAAACATTCATAGTATGGAGTGAGGGTACGATGAAGTGTTCGGCTTGAGTTTCATCTTCAACCGAAAGATGGCAGTGCCATACTAAAGCTGATCGGTAGTTTCCATAGTTTTCAGAATTGTCACTAGAATGCGTAAACGTATGCAATTGAACTACAGTATCTTCGGAGCCAGAAGAGATTGGGATGTTTTTTATCACATCGTAATTCAACATTTGAATTCATTTCAATTAAAACGTAAAATAGTATTCACTTTGTTTTAGTATTTTGAAAATAACTCATCCCTTATTGTAAAATATTTCTTGAATTTCAATTTATAATATTAAATTTAAATGAGAAAATAATACTTTTTTATCAATTTTCTACTTAAGTACATATTATTATCATTATTATCATTACTATTATTATTATTATTATTATTATTGTTGTTGTTGTTGTTATTATTATTAATTGTTCTTGAAAGAATAATTATTCTACACAGACTATATTCAAATTTCGTGCATTTACTTCTCAAAAATCAGTTGTCAATGTTTTGAGAGATGGATATGCTAACTGCATATTACATAGAAGGGAATCTAGATATTTAAAAAAACAAAACTCTAAATCTTATGAAATATTTCTTCGTAGTTTAATTATTGTTTATTTATAGCATGTTAAATTATTATTGTTAATTTATAAAATGAAAAAAATTATCATGAAAAATAAAAGTAGTATATCATTCATTCCTTTAATATAAATTCAATGCAAATATATGCAACTATTGTCATAATATTGGGGAATGAGTAATAATGAGATAATTTCACATTTGCCTTACTTTCTTCAGAATCTACAAAGGCAGGTATACGGGAGTAGGCCTGGGGTCGCAGTGGGCGAGCTAAGAGGCCACGCCCTTAGCTTTCGAAAGGGGTCGCGTAGCCTTACTTAATAAAACATATATTTTCGTAAATACGATAAGTCCTTGATTCTTAATTTTTTTCCTTAACAATTTAGGAATAGTGAGTAGTAAAAATGACATTTTATTTTGCAGGCAGGAAATAAACGCAATTCTACTAGCAAAATAAAATTACTTTTACCACGTGTGTCATTCATGCACGATTTTTAAGAAAGAAAAAGCCAAAGAAATGCTTTGCCTTTGAAAGGAATTGCTAAAAATCGTTGGCATCTGGGGAAGATGCTTCTCAAGCTATTTAGGAACTCCGTAAACGATTCAACACAGAATCATTTGCAAATGTATAAATTAAGTTATAATGTCATTCATCTTGCCGTAACTTTAATTTATTTACTAATAAAATAATGGCGCATGTAAGTAAAAATAAATGAAAAAGGGGACCGAGAAATGAAGTTGTTACCCCTTCTCGATGTTGGTTGTGCACGTCTATTATCATCTACACTTTGCTGACATTTTCAAACCACCTATTTACTGCTTAAATTTACAGTTGAAGGAATAATAAACATCCTGACGCATCCAATTTTGCTAGCTATAAAATTATTGTTACATCTAAATTATTTTTAAAAAAATGTAATTCAACTGGCGTGGAAATATATAAGTCATGTTCATATTTTGAAAATATTCCGAGTCCTTTATTTAAAATTGCTCTTTATGAAGCATGATTAATTTGTAGAATGTTGCACAAAAAATCAGATGAAGCAAACTACCAGTTAAGAAAGAAGTTGAAACTGTTTGTGTCTCCTAAGGCCAACTTTATTAATGCCATTAAGTTTTACATTTTTCAGAAAAGGTACATTAGAAAATTGGTAACGAGTTAGTGGCAATCAAAAGGGTGAAAATAGTGTGGAGCGAATAGATGCTTAATGTTTGGGAGTTAGTAACGGACGATTTTCATTCCTGTGTTTGGTTGCATAAATTTAACACTGTAGTATTACGGCAAACAAATATTTTACTAGGTAGATAGTAGTATGATAGAAAAATAGTGTATCACGAGAAGATCTTTTTCTGACAGCTGACTGATTGTGATCTCGGGGGGACATATTTTCAAAATTCTCAAGACCTAGCAACCGTACACGATCTAAATTTGCAGCACAAATCTTCCTCTTATTCCGTTGCCGTGTACGGCAGTTCACTGATATTCATGCTCATAACCAAAGCGACCGCGTTTTTAAATATTATTTCTGTAAGTAATTATTTAACACTGCAAAGTAGAAACATTTATTTTGTTTGGGCTTAGAGGAGAGGGAGATAAAAGCTTTATTTAGGGACCAGAAGAACAGGAAGGGCAATGCACAGTATTTGCTCGATTACTCAACGGAAGCTGAATCCATAATCTTCAACTGAGGTTAGAGTTCGGCAGTTAAGTCGATTGGCAGTTGCTTATTAATAAGTGGTCTACTTTTACATTCAAGTTCCGAAGATGTCATACATAAATGATATCAAGGTCTTTTACATCTCTTTGAAATGAAAATGTTCAGGCACACAGGATATGGTAGTGGTGGATCCAAGACCCCTATTCTGTTGGTCTGCCACGTATCGACTATAATCGTTATCACTTAGATCCATCAAAATCATTGCCACCTATAGTATTGCTACAATACTTAGTCTGGCAGAGCAAACGAGGAATATAGATTTTCCTTTATTTTTTTAATCCTCCTCTCCCCCTCCAAAAAAAACGGTTTCTGCAGTCGTTCTTGCGTTCTGTCCACTGGTGATGCGACATCGACAACAAATTTCATAAAAACATGGATGTGCTGAAAACACAGTGATCTTGCATTCGCTCTGCCCGCGCGCGTCCCTGCGAAGTCGTGTGGATTGGAAGCCAATGCCGCTCCGCTCATCCTGCCGGGCCGCCCTTCCTCTGTCGTGGGCGCCGCCACCACATCCTTCCTTGGCCATCTTGCTTCGTCGTCACGTCCACACATCGCGTTCAGGGGCGGATTTGCCTGCAAGCGAAGTAAGTTTCAGCTTAGGGCAGAACTGACCGAAACAATGGACTTACAGCCTCCCCTTGCAGCAGCGGGAGGCGATGTTTTCAAATCATGAGAGAGCTGAAAATATGTGTTCAATGAAAAAGTTCCATAATCATAATTTTGTAATAGTTAAAATATGAAGTACTTAATAGCTAATAAAACCGTTGTCGGTTAATGTTTCAAAGTGAACGCTATTTATACTACTTTCATCGTGCAAACTCTCTCCCTCTCTCAAGAGATGACCCCATGGCCCTGCTGTTGTCTCATATGTATTCCTCAAGTGAAGAAACGGTCAACGCATGGGCGGTAGGCGTAGGGCCAACCACTTCAATAAATTTACAATCTCTTAATTAAAATTGACGCGCTGGGGCGAAAATGATATTTCATTTATTTTCGTGACAAAATAGTAAAAAACCTATATGTGGGAGAGAAGCTTCATTTCAACACATTTTCTTGAATTCCAGAATCCGCACTCCACCGTTTTACTATACATAGAGGTATGTACATAATACATACATGTACATAAGTGCATAGAAGATGGATGAACAAAAGTAGCAACAAAGGTTAGCGACATTTGAAATTAAAAGTTTTTGCAATTGAGCTGCATGGGTAAACAAACTATAGATTTGAATATATTTGTTATATATATATATATATATATATATATATATATATATATATATATATATATATATATATATATTATTGGATGCTAAAAAAATAGCAATCCACACCTCCCGGCTGTATTCGTCACGTCGCAAATAATTAGGCAATGAATTCAAGTATATTCCAAGTTCAATGAAGATAAATTTCAAGGAATCACCTAGATGACATTTGCTTATTTGTACAATTCATGCTGTAATATAAAAGACTGGGTACTTTTTTTTTCTTTCTTAAATTGTATGTTAACTGCCATTTCGCGATTCGTAGGGAAATTTATGGATATCATTTCCTAGATGAAATCAGTTGCATGTGTGTATGTGTGTGTGCTGTAAAGTTGGTGTGTCTTATGTACTTCTCTTTCATAAAACAAGACATTAAAATCGTTAACCTTGGTTTGTCAAAACGTTAGAAGACATTACATAGCCTACATCCAAATACCTCAATAGTGAAGAATTTGCAAAAAAAGGGGCAGATTTTACATTTACATCTAAGCTGCTAGACAATCTAGATTACCGACGTATGTTTTAAACGACTGAATAAATCTATCAAAAACCTTAATCAGGATGTATTGCATCAATCACAATATGTTAGTGGATGTATTGCATCAATCACAAAAAAGTGGTCGACGGCATAAAGTCTGATTGACCTTCCCTCCGTCGATCAGTCCGTCAATTTGTTGTCACGTAAATCGTTTAGGCCACTTTATTCAAAATTAATATTAGTATAAAAAATGTAATTTTTTGAAAGATCTCTTGCGCCAGTAATATACACATTTTCAGCAATTTGTAAACACTATTGTATTTGTGAGTTTAAGTGCTTCATACGACTTCAAATGAAGTTTTTCGAAGACTCAAAACTTTTTCGTGAAAAAGTGTTCCGTTCTACAATTAGGAAACGAAAAGAAAATTTCCAAAAAACGTATTTTGGACGGCAAAAGATGGCAGCAGGCAAGAGTACGTGGCAAGTTTTAATAGCTAGGAGAGACCAAAGATAACAGAAAACGAATACGGGAAAGTCTGTGCCATTCTATAGCACCCTTGGTTTTTCTTTGATTTTGTATTTGAGTTGAAAAAGGAGAAAAGTACGTTTACCGCATAGCTTCAGAACTGCAGGACACCAATGAAGGCTCATGGGGATTAGCAAAGTGTCAATGTCATCCTAAGCCATGGTTGGTACTTTCAGCATTTAGTTCATTTACTACTCTTAGATATACCGACAGTGAAAGAAGTTTTGTTGAATTAAAATTTCCAGGGCATCACCTGGTATCGAACCCACAACATTCACACTATAAAGTTGTCATAATTCCCCGCACCCATTTACCTTCGTGTGAAACAGCCTTGTCCATTAGAATATTCCCTTCATAAATCTGAAAAGTGGATGGGTATTGCATATGCAGTTTTTATATTTTAAACATTTATTTAAAGTTATATAAATTTAATAGTAAGTAATCCGAATTACTTCTAGTAAGGAAACAGAATTACTTCGATACGTCGTGTAATGAAAGTAATCGTGTAATGAAAGTTTTTACATTCCCACTACATTCCTCCTGTCCTT
>BOPP01000006.1:904218-934911 GCA_017312745.1 Gryllus bimaculatus | reverse complement strand
TACCGTCCAACCCCCCCCCCTCGCCACCCCGCCAGAAGGTACTTCGTTCCCTTTCGTGACTACATACCATAAAAGAAACAACGAGAGTTTTCAAAAACAGTGATTCCGAGCATCCATTAACAAATTGCAATAGATTCAGGAACTTTATGGTAATTTTCTCAGAAAACTTACGGTTTAGAGAAACATCATAAGCAATCAATTGAAGTACTTGTACAAATGCATTAATGAGCAAACAGCGCACGTAATGTAAATATTATCAACATGAGATATTTTTCAAACAAAACGCGAAATGTTTAACATTTAAAGGAATATATCAAAATGGCATCTATGATTCGCTCATCAATGCAATTACAACTATTCCTATAAAAAGTTAAAAGAAAAGAATCTTGTGATAGTATGTAGTATGCGAGAAAGTAATAAATGAGTCGACCAAGACATAAATTTAATATATACCGAGTTTAAAAAACAAGATTCTGGCGTCATAAAACAGACACGGTATGGGGAAGCTAAAAAAGATACTTTAATACATGAGATTAAGCACATGTGTAAAGCATCCGTTGAAGAGGTATCCCTAATAATATATTCAACAAATTTATATCGTTTCATAAAAATATACAAATCAGTTGAACTATTTTTAGAACGATACATAATACTAATCAAATTTATTTACATTTTAAAACGTAGATATTCCATTTTTTCACACAAAAATGTGGTAAAAATTACTTTTAAATTGTATTTATTTGTATGTAATTACTGTACTTTCTATTCTAAAAATAATTACATAGAGTTCAAAGGCTCTAGTTCGATTTATACACATTTTGATTACTTATATTCAATATTTCTAAATTATTAGGAGGGCCGTTGTATTGTAGTGCTTTGAATTAGACGAAATCTTCCCATCACTATGCTTTGAAGCAGACGTTCGTTTTGTGATCATAAGTTTCCGGACATGTCCAAAATGGCATTATGGTGTGGTCGTGTTTTTCTTGGAGGTGGCTTGCACCCCTTGTTTTGTGTGGCACTATCATGGCACAGTCCTACGTTGATGTTTTAAACACCTTAGTGCTTCCCACTACTGTAGAGCAATTCGGGGATGGCGATTGCATCTTTCAACACGATCGAGTACCTGCTCGTAGTGCACGGCCTGTGGCGGAGTGGTTACATACCAATAACGTCCTTGTAATGGACTGGCTTGCACAGAGTCCTGACTTGAATCCTATCGAACACCTTTAGGATGTTTTGGAACGCCGACCTATTGTACATCGATACTTCTCCTCAGTGCTGCATTCCGTGAATATTCCCGAATAGGCTGCCATTCCCCAAGAAACCTTCCAGCACCTGACTGAAAGTATGCCTGCGAGAGTGGAAGCTGTCATCAAGGCTAAGGTGGGCCAACACTCCGATGGAGCAGCATTTCCGATGGAGGGAACCACGAACTGGTAAGTCTTTGTAAGTCAGGATACTTTCGACACAGAGTATATGATGCGCTGTCAGTACGAGCCCTTTACAGACTGAAACTTTAAGGAAGCACAAGACGCAAACATGATTGAATAATGGTATCATCTACCACACGCATCACGATTTGATGGACATACTGAAACTAGACAAGTAGGCAGCCAGATTTATTTCAGCCACTGGCTGTCACGGGACAATCATTACTTTAATCAGCTAATCAGAATTGATATTGTCTGATACAGGTTAAGACAATTCACTATCACTTTTGTCAACGTAAGTATGACTATTTTGTCGTGATGAATAATTTTCTATGATTAGTTTTAAATTATATTATTGATTTCAAGAAGACATGCGACATTACTTGACCTTTTTTAATATATTGTGTACACATTGTTAACTTCAATAAATAAACTTTAAAATAGAAGCTTAAAATAAAATTCCATGGAGATTTAATGTAGCATTTAAAGCATTTCCTTTGATGCCCCCCTAAATTATGTTACCCACACGCAACAGATAGTATCTAAAAGCGGTGCTGATTGTCAAAAATAATTATCTATTTCACACTTTCACTGCACACCATACTGTAAACACGACTCATTCACCCCTTCAGAGTATGACTTCTGAAAAATTCTTTCTCGACTTGGTTGCATGCTTCGTAATAGGAATCTATGTTTACAAATTCCCCTTTCTCTTCTTGTCTTGGCACTTTTGGCTGCGCATTACTATGTCAGATTATGAGTCAGATTTTTCGCATGTAACACAATTCATTAAACGGCTGGTAAATATTCCTTGAGTAATATGTAAAGAGCAATTTTACGTGTTTATCGTAATTGAAGAAAAATATTTTGTCCCTAGACCGATAAAGTTGTTTAGTAATTGACTGACGTATGGCGAGTAAGAAGATATCCCTTGCGCCGTATTCTGGTCTTGTCAACCTGAGAAGCGAGTTTTCCCATCATCACGCAGCAACATGTACTAGGGCATTGCAAGGAAATCGCACACTATAATCTTGCCTGAGCGGAAATCGAACCCAGGGTTCACATTATGGAAAGCTAGCTCGCTGATCAATGAGCTAAACCGCGAGGGTATGCATCAGAAATCAACACTTAAGTACACATTCACTCGAACAATACCCCATTTTCCTTTACAGAAATCATGCGACTGCCTCGCTGTGAGTCCAATTCATAAGTCAAAACAAACGCATTCACTTACACAAAACTATACAAAACATTTGTTGACTGAAATCATGCGATTGGCTGGTTCTGGGAACAGTTTAATTGCCCTTGTTTTTCTTTGCTTCGTGTGCCAAGATTTAGATTGGATAAATAAAAATTCCAAACAATTGAATAAATATCTTATTTATAATCTTATATTTTAAGGTCTGAATTTCTGGTAATTATTTTGTCTTGTTTCAAAATTATAAATGTCTAGTGACCTGCGGCAGCAAAAATGCTGAGCAAAACCACTATATTGATTTCCAAAAAGTAGCACGCACACTGCCCAAGAAGAACAAAAGAAAATATTCTCATAAAACACTGCAATAAATTCCGAAAACTGGACTAACTGGAATAACATAGAAGAGCGGTTCATTCAGGGCATGCCCTCTCTCTTGGACCGCCACCCCATGATATTATATTGAAGATGAGAGCAAACATTCTCGATTAGGTTACATGATAAGTTTTCAATGTGCTTTATTGAACATATTATTGAAAAAATACATTTTTTCTTGTAATATAACGTCAATAACACTGTCGTCTTTCATAATTTTTTCAATATTTCTTGTTAATTATGATAATGGACATCTCAAATCATTTTCGAGGTCCAGCCTTGTTCGGTATTTTTATTTGATATAGGCAAGAGCAGGAAACTCAGATTCATGTAGAAATGTGTCAAACTGCACCAACAGCTTTGCCGCTTTAGTACTAAGTTTTGGATAAACAGGCAAATAGATCTTCCAAAAAATTTCAAGATTTATGATTCCGCTTTGGCTTGTACGTCACATTTTAAAATCTTAGTTCTAAAGATTTGGTCGAGGTGGCTGGATGGCTCAGGTGGCTAAGAGTGTGTACCGAAAGGTCACGGGTTCGAGTCCCGCGTTGGGTATGGCACTTTGTCCCCTGTCTCTCATGTGTGTTGTCGCGGGCCTTGCGTCCTCCTGATCCCAGATCAGAGAAGCCCACAATTGTGTTTGTGTCTTGTGTACTGTCAAATTTTACGTTCTATTGGGGCGTAAAGGGTAACAGGCTGTCAATTGGATATAAGCGCTAGGGGGGAAAAGTTGGAAGTATTTTATCCTGAAGTAACTAAAGCAAATAAAATACGCCTCGCCCCAAATTATCCTCCACCTCAGCAAGAGGCGGCCAACGCTTTGAGACCCCCTAAAAGAGAATAATTACTACCCAACGATCTTTTATGTTGTAAATATGTAAAAAAAAATGCTGTTTACGCAACACGACAATATTTAATGGCGAGTGGGTATCTCGCACCAGCGGGGCACCGCCCCAGCCAGGATAAAATCTAAATTCGCGACTTGTCTCCCTGCATGTGTAGTGCATGTTACTGTAAGTCAGGGATGAGCTTAGCACAAGGAAGAGAAGGAAAGTTCGCGGTCCATTTGTTAGGGTACTGCTTGGCATTCGCCTGGTGTTGATCAGAAAAGACACGGAGAACTCCAGATTAGAGCAGCTAAGGTTAGGATTTTCCTCAAGACAGCCACTGAATACGACCTAGCTGACAAGCTAGTGTCGAAAATTCTGCCACCGTCGGAACTTGAAACTGGGACCTCCCGATCAGAGGGATCGCAGTGACATCAGTTAATGCCCTGAGCCATCTCTCCTGGTCCTCTCTTTCATTAATGAAGTTAATTATAATTGCAAGAATATGAGTTAAATTTAAATAAAACAAAAAGCATCATACCTATGTGATCAAAAGTATCCGGACACGCGGCTGAAAATGACTTACCTGTTCGTGACGCCCTCCATCTGACATGTTGGAATTCAATAGGGTGTTGGCTCACCCTTAGCCTTGATGACATCTTCCACTCTCGCAGGCATACTTTCAATCAGGTGCTGGAAGGTTTCTAGGGGAATGGTAGCGTATTCTTCACTGACTGCTGCACTAAGGAGAGGTATCGATGTAGTAGATCGGCGAGGCCTGGC
This sequence comes from Gryllus bimaculatus, assembly GCA_017312745.1. Lineage (NCBI taxonomy): Eukaryota > Metazoa > Arthropoda > Insecta > Orthoptera > Gryllidae > Gryllus > Gryllus bimaculatus. The sequence goes on along the minus strand of BOPP01000006.1, from coordinate 930,298 downwards.
ACGAAGTCGGCGTTCCAAAACATCGCAAAGGTGTTCGATAGGATTCAAGTCAGGCCTCTATGTCGACCAGTTCATTACGGGAATGTTATTGTCGTGTAACCACTCCGTTACAGGCCGTGCAGTATGAAAAGATGCAAACGCCATCTCCGAATTGCTCTTCAACTGTGGGAAGCAAGAAGGTGTTTAAAACATCAACGTAGGCATGTGCCATGATAGTGCCACCCAAATCAACAAGAGGTTCATGAAAAACACGACTTTACCATAACACCATTTTGGACGTGTCCGGATAATTTTGATCATTGTAGCTGCGTTTGCATGAAAACTTCTATTCAAACGAAATCTGGGTACACGTATATTGCGTTTCGAACGTATTTTAAATATGTATACTCGAAATGAGTGTTAGATACTTTACTAGAAAATTTTGTTTCTTTACCAGCCCCTTTTGCAAGAAGTTCATCTTGAGATGAATTTTTTATTTCGAACACCTCCTTTAGCTGCTGATTTAAATAAAAGTATTAATTTCGTTAAAAATTAGGTGAATTTCATTTGGGAAATTTTATTATAGTTTTCAAATTAAAGAAGCAAATATATTACAGATTAATTTGAACAATCATTTATAGCATGATATACCATCAACAAACCTTAAACTTCAACATTTTAATAAAATCAATGTTAGATTGTAATAAAATTCCTAACATTAAACATTGTGAGAACTTTATGTTTCATCAACTCCTTAACCCTTTCGGTAGGGTTTCCTCAAAACTATGGAAAGACACTGCTCTGTTTGGTACGAACGAACTTTTTGAATGGTTCCTAAGACCAGAAATGATAATATGAATGATAATATGAAATGATAAGTCTTTTGATTACACTAAAGTAATTTCACCCTTGAGTTTATCACTGTTTAAACAGTCCCGGTACGCGGTAGTCTGTATAACTAGCCGTTCATTCTCAGCATTATGAGTTTTTTTCCCGTTTAAAATTAGTGTGTGATTGACTATTGCTCCAACCAATGACAAGCTCTACAACAGGTTACCACCTGTTACCAGTGACTTAACAGGTAAGTTTATTGGAAATAAAGTGTCACTCACAAACTTTATTTACATTTGAAATCGTTCCTTCTGGGCCTACAATACCATCCTCATCGAACGTAATTTTTTTCATTTAATTTCATATGAAGTACCCCACGTACAATTATAAGAATGTTTAGAATTGGTTATACTCATGACAGCTTTAAGATAAAACATTTTAACATTTTCTCTATTAACTTTCAACTCACACCCTGAATTAATCTTAATAATAATTTATAGAGCTAACCAAGAGGTTAATTAATATCAAAGATTTAAATATCTATTCAAAATTATTTTATAAATATATATTCAATAATTTATACATATATTCGTATATTTCCCTAATTAAATGATTCATATATTTTCCCCCAAATACTTATTTCTAAGTGTATAGGTTTTGTTTTCAGGGCCGGGAAAAAGGAAAATAAAAAAGATGATTACTACTGAAAGAAATTAAATTGTTTTATTCTCATTCTGATGCAATTATTTTAAAAATTTATCACAGGCATGCCTTCAGACATTCTTTTCAAGTGCAAAAAAATTTCTTTCCACTAAAAGCAGCATACAATACAAAATCTATTTTATATAAAAAATTTGTGAATTAAAAGTCTTATTTATCACAGGTACAAACATATCACATTCACGGCCTACGAGCATGAAGGCCGGACGAAGAAAAATAGTGTTTCTCAATTCTATAAATTTAAAGCTTCTCAACATCATTCATTAACTGTCTACAAGCACTTAGCAAATACAGTACATTCTGCTCGTATGAGATCAGAATAGAACTAGCGAAAATGCATTTCACACATTCTTGTAAAAAACATTCGAGTATGAGAAAGGTATTCTTGAAATCTCGAAAAACATTGTAAATAAAAATAAAATGTTTCGTTTTTTACGAAGCGTTTTAGATTCATGTGTCATACCAAATCAATGATTAAAAATAAGGTAATAATTTGTTAACGCTTCATATCGTGTCATGATGTGTTCAAAATGCATGTCCGCTAGTTGCAGCTCGCAAAAGCGAGTAACAAACAAAACAAAAAAGTCTTCGTTGAAGATCAGCAAGCAAGCAGTCTCAAGGAGGCTGTGCCTTCTTCACCACGGCCGCCAGACGTTCTCGCGTTTGCCGGCGGGGGCCGCGGTGTCCACCACCTTGAGCAGGCCGCCCCCGCACCCGGGGACGGTGGCGGCGGGGCTGGCCGGGGCGGCGGTGGCGGAGGCGAGCGGGGGCGAGGCGCACGACCGGCTGGAGGCGGGCGTGAGCGGCATGGCGTACTGCGCGTGGGCAGCGGGCGCGGGCGAGGGCGAAGGCGACCCGCTGCTGCCGCTGTCGTCGCAGCAGCTGCTGGTGCTGGGCGCGGGCGAGGGCGCGGGCGAGGAGCCCGCGGGCGAGCCGGGGGGCGTGTGCCCGCCCGCCACCGCTCCGCCCACTTGCACGCTCAAAGGCAGCAGCTTGTCCATGTCGTTGAGCCGGTGACCCAGGTGCGTCATGAGCTTGGTGCCCAGCGCCACGTCCACGCCGGGGGTGGCGGCGAGGCAGCGGGACACTTCGGTGGCGCAGTGGGTGAACCCGGCTCGGAAACGGTCGGCGTCTGTCACGGGGTTCAGCGACAGGCGCTGCTGGCGGCGCAAGCGGTGCAGGTGGCGGACCGTCAGCTCCAGGATGTCGGCCTTCTCCAGCTTCGCCACGTTCTCGCCCTCCGCCGCCAGCGCAGACACCATCAGCTCCTTCAGCTCGTCCAGGCAGCGGTTGATGCGGGCTCGGCGCTTGCGCTCCAGCATGGGCTTCATCACCTGCGCAGACACGGAACGAGAACGTTAATCACCATGGTCTTTCCAGCTGACAGGCACAGATACCCTAAGGCTCTACTATAAGACTAAAGAGACTGCGCGGAAATGAATTTAATATTAAATCTAATGTCACGCAACTTTCAAAGTGACTGTTGAAACAAAAGCGAGGAATGGATTGTTGACAATGCTCATTTCACACTACCATAGCAAACAAAGTAACGCGCATTGCCAAGTTGTATAAGTAAGAATATAAACGATGATGTATTCATAAATGATTTTATTGATTTAATAATAATAAATAATTTTGAAGAATTAAGTAGGCACTGTCATAAGCAACTGACGTGAGTTAACACTTAATTTAAAATATCAAAACACTGGTACACACCTTTCGGTATTGGTAAGTCCTGGAGATCGGCTGCAACTGTTCAATGTCGACTGACGTCATGACACCGTCGTGGATCATCGTGGCACACTCGAAATCGTCAACCCAAAACACTGTCAACGTGAGCGCAGAGGAAAACAACACACACGCTCGCGGCACACTCTCGCAGGAAGCAACACAGCGTTGGCGACCTCAGCGGGCAGCTACGAGCGAAGCAATGCCGCTGGAGGGGGCGCTCGCCGCTTATATACGCGAGGGGCAGGTGGCGCGGGGAGGGGATGGCCGGACGGCGGAGTGGGGGGCCTCGCAGCGCAGCCGTGGGAAACAGCGGCCAGGCGCGGTTCCCACCGAAGCAGCGGCGGCGGTGGTGGCGGCGGCCACCTGTGCCGGGTGACGGGGGCGGCGCGGGGGCCGGACGGCAGCTGCCGCCGCCGACCAGGCGACACGCGCCCAGGAGAAGCGAGGCGCGGCTCGGGGGAGGGGAGGGAGGGGGGTGTGGATTGATTCGAGCGGCGAGGCGCGGAGGACGGAGCCGCGCCACCGCTCCGCGCGTGCCCGCGCGTGCGCCGGCGGCGGTGGCGGCGGCGGCGGAGGTGGAGGCGGCGGCGGTTAGCGCTGGCGCGCGCGAGTGAGCGTGGCCGGCCCGGCGGCGCGCGTTGACGCAACCCACCGCCGCCGCCGCCCGACTGTTGCGCGCGCGTGCGCGAGCATTCGATAAATAATACATCGCGGACGATCGTTCCTTGGTGTCTGTTCGCGATCGTGCGTGCGTTTTCGCGCGGGAGAATACTACACTATGCTGGTGGCGGCGTTGCATGTTTGTTTTGCGCGGTGTCGTTCATTGTTGTGACATTGTTGCGGTCGCGCATTTATTGTTTTGGAACAAAAGCTGTAGCATTTTATGTAACGGAATGTTTGAAATACTTGTTGTCAGGCTTTATTTTGTTTGTTAATTATTTTCTCCGAATTTTATTGCGTTAAATACAAACTACCAACAACAATAAAAAAACTTTCAAGATACCCCTAAATTAAAACAATTTCTGCAAAATGCGTATGTGTTCAAGTGTCATGATCTCTGAGAACACTCCGAAATTATATTTTCTTATAATAAGGAATTACCTTAGAATTACCTAATTTACCTTGTACGAAATGCAATTATATCCCACAAAAATACAAATACAAAGATATGAGGTAGTCATAAAATATTGCGAATATTAAAAATCAAATATTCATCTTTCAGGGCTCTGACTAAAAAATTCTAATTTTTCTATCATGTTTGAAGTGAAGATTTAAACTCTTGTTTCAATATCAACAAAACCAGACACAAAACAAAAATCCCTTAGTGGATTGTACCAAATTACAAAAAAACCATTTTTATTTACGCTGAGAACTTGCAAAAATCATGTCAACATCGGGAAACTAGGTGTACAGGTCAAGTCAAAATTAAAGTGATAATGAAAATGGAGATCAATGACTTTAAATTGATACCATTTTCTCTTTAACGTTCATAAAGAAATAAAACTTCTGAGTTCATTATATTTTTAAAAAAAATTATCATGTGTAATTATTATGTTTATATTATTAATTATAATAAACTAATATGTAAGATCCTAACTGGAATAAATTATATTGATTACAGCTCAACCAAATTTTATTATTTTATCTCCACTCTCAATTACAGTTCTTCAATTCCTTTCCTTCGTAAGGTACATAACGAAGATTCATGTGAAATGAATCGTAGTAGTCAGCAGAATAATACCTAACCTCCCTTTGAACAACAGAGAATTTCGCTATTCAGCAACGTGGGTTCAATTTCCGCCCATGCATCTGTTTTTGTGTTGTCCTCCGGAAATATTCCGTTGCTGATGGTGTTTACGTCGCACTTACGGATGTGGATTCACTGACACTGGGTCAAAGAACCTACAGTTCAAAGAACTGGAATGTTCTACCACATTTTATAAAGTAATTTTGAATCATGGAAGTGTTTTGCCGAATAATAGTAAGAAAAAGTTCAAATAAGGAAATGGAAAACGCATTGACAATTGTAATGATGCAGGAGGGACAATAACAAATATGTAATTTTAATCAATATATTTGTTTCCGATATTCACTAACAATCTAAGATATCACCCCAGAAAGTACAATTGGTTTGTGTACAAAACTTGAAGAAATTTTTATGAAGTATTAGTTATTTTTGGGTTGGCCTATAACAAATAATTTTTCAATAACAATTAAATGTTTTTGTTTAAAATAATTACACCCCCAAAATTATTTTTTTTAAATGTGTGAGAGAAATAATTGCATAAAATGGCTGTACGTAATTCAGAAAAATTCTGAAAATTAGTAACCTCGACCAAAATTATAATTAAAAACTTACCTTAACTTTTTTGGTTGAATTAATAAATGCAGTTTCACCAGCCAGTAAATTGATATGTGGGTTATTAAATGAAGGAAATTGCATATTGGTTAATGAGCGACGACAAAACACGTTAAGGTAAAATTTAAAAATTTCTTCATTTTTCCTACGGAGTGCGCGGCTGACATGTAACAGAAGGAAATGGGACGGGGGGCGAAAGGGTGAGTGTCCTCTGAGGAAGCCGTAGAATAAAGAAAAGCCACCCTCCTGCCCTGCTGTCCCGCTGAGCACGTGGGGTGTCGACCAGCCGCCGCCCTAACCTCCCTCTTGTTGTCCCCCCTCCCCCCCTCCCCCTTTCCTCCGTTCCACGGGCCCCTCTCACTCCACAAGGAGGAAATTCAAACGGACAGTATGGCTTCTCCCTTCAAATTCCAACGAATAGACTGCTTATGATGAAGCAAGTTTAAAAGCCTCTCCCAGCTGTACTGCTTATTCCCCTTTCGCCGAAGAAAATGTCGAGAGACGCAAAAGATTGTCGTAGTAGTGTTTATTTTCAGTGTTTCAGACATTGCTACTCTTTCTAATTACGTATTAACTCCTTAAGTTCGTCAAGTTTCACGTTAGTAGGGTTTTTTGAGTGCCGTTATTATGAATCTACCTTTGCAAAAATGTTCTCTCTGGACATTCCTAAAACCTTCCATTATCATTTTTAACAAATATGGCTTAATGTTCTGCAACCTTATGACTTAAAATAACGTTTTTCAAACAAATTATATAAATCCATACTAAACATTTCCTCCAAATGCAGAAATTCAAATGCACATTTCATATATGTCCAATGCTTGTATGATGTCCAGAAGACTCAGGAGATATTGTATCTTTATTTAGAGATCTACTTTTTTTAGAGTTCTCACACGAGTATGTTAACATTGCTTTCGTCCTCCAGTCGTATGTACTATAACGTTCCATGGTTGGTGGTTGGCCCCTTATATATTGAGCAGTAGTCACATCAAGTCTCATTTATAATGTTTCTGTTTAATCTTGATATCAATACTATTTCCCAATATGTTTCCGTTCAATATATTTCACTCTAACACAAAATACAATTTAAAACCAATGAAAAAGAAAATTGAGCAAAAAGGGTAGTTCGAATTTCTAGAAACGCCTAAAAGCCTCTTGAAGCAATGTTATTTTTTATTTTTTTGGTTAGTAATTTATCATTAACGTATACTATTGAGATTAGAATTTACGCAACAAGAAATGCACAATTTTAACGTTAAATTCATTAGCAACGTCGTCAAAATCCATAATCTTTATAAATGTGGTACACTTTAAATTACCTTATAAACATGTTTATAGAATTTGCAGAAACTGTTGGGGAATTCTCACGAAATTGATTTTGGTTGGGATTCCATTTAGTAGCGTCATTTTGTCATATTAATTCCAAATAAAGATGCTTTCTTCAGAAATTTGGTGCCAAACGTTTACACAATAACCTCGTAAGTAGGACTAATGATTTTACTCCAACCATAACAATATTCAAAGCTTAATTAAAAATAACAATTCAATGCATATACTGAATTACTTTTTAAATGAAGAATTTTACAATGCGAAATGCATTTCCTGGTTTTACAACCGATGAATCAAACAGCGATGAATTAATTTTGTCACACATCTACGAAGAGCTTTAGAAACTGTAGAACAATGTCTGTACAAATGATAATTAAAGCATGCAGTCGATACTCTGCGACAATATTACATGTAGTTTAGGTTATTTTTCGGTTTGTTTTTATCCGTTAAGTAATAAAAAATAGTTTGTTAGGTTTATTATTGGCAAGCTTTCACTCTCCTGAAACGCCAGTCAGATTAGACAATTTTCCTCTGTAAGAATATCGGTTGCACTAGATTTATTTATAAAAAAAAAGTATATTGAGACCAAACAGATGCACATTTCGTTCAACTTATTTTACGTTTCACAGCATGCAGAGCGAATTTCCTGCTTTCACAACCAAGAGATAGCACGCCGCTCAGCAGGCCGAATCGCAACAAATTCGCATCGCGCCGGTGTAAACAAAAAACCGTCGGCTGGCGGGCATCGCCATGTCGCGCGTTGCGTCGCGTCGCCCGCATCGCTTTCCCGAATCTCAGAAGTTCCCTCTGTGGCCGCGGGGTGCGCGGGGCTCGCGCACGGCGCATCCGGCGGGGCGGCCCCAATCTGCGCAGGCCTCCGTCGGGCTGCGCTATCACCGCAGGCGGACATCCGCCTTATCACGGTTTAGCGCCAATTTATTCCACATGGGAGCGCCCCGCGGCAGGGTGCGGGGAGGGGCGGGCGGACGAGGACAGGCGGCGGTGGCGGTGGAGGCGGCGGCGGCGGGCGCGCAGCCCGTGCCCAGCACACGCCCGCGGGCGGGACGGGCGGGGCTTCTGACCAGAGGCTGACTCAGTGAGCTCAATGGGCGCCCGCCCCTCGCCCCCGCCCGCCGCCGCCGCTGGCAGCCAGCTTCCTGCGGCCGACTGTGGGAAATGCAGCAGGTTGTCCGAACGCGCCGTCCGCCACCCGCCCGCCCGCGCGCTCCCCTCCCCCGCCCCACTCCTCCTTTTTGTTGAGCACTCGCTCACTCTCTGGCAATCTGGCTCCGGGTCCGCCGGTTGACGCGGGTTTTAAGTTCGCGGTCGAGGTTGTCCTGCGTTCCTACGGGCGCTAGGCAGCCTTCGAGAGGCGGGAGAGGCCTCCAGAGCTTCAGGACGAAGGTGCAACCGCCCCTGATGGGCGACCGCGCGCGAGGGGGCAGCGGCGGCTAGAAAGGGCGGCGCGAACATAAAACTCCGCGCAAAGCCGGAGGCGGCGGGCGGCGGCCGGGAGCCGGCGGCCGCACGTGCTAGCGGCGGGCAGGCTGCGTTCCCACGGTCGGCGCGCCGGCGGTGGCGGCGGCGGCGGGCGGCAGCAGGCCTGTGCGGCACGCCGGGCCCCTCCCGCCCCGCGCCCCCCGCTCCAGAAGGTCCTTCCGCCCCGCCCCGCCCGCCCCCGCGCCCGCTCGCTCGGCTACCGCGAGCCTTCACACACGACCGTTCCACGCGTGCGACCGCCGCCTCGCTGCGAGGCGCCTGCCAGCCGCCCGCCCCTCGCGCCCCCGCCCGCGCCAGGCGCCACCGCCGCCGCCCGCGCCGGCGCACGCGACCGCTTGGACGTCAGTGCGAGGGCGGGTCAGGGGCTGGCGCTGCTGCTGGCGGACGCGCGGCGGCGGCGCGGCACGGCGCGGCGCAACGGCACGGCGCGAGTCGAACCCGCGGCCAGGCACGCGCGCCCACTGGCCGCACGCGCGCACGTGCCCACGCGCGCCCCGCCCGCGCCCCAGCGGCGCACGTGCGGAGCTTGCGAGACACGGCACGTAAAATATGAAGCATTCAGGAGACGACACTTCAGAGTGGAATTGAGTTATAGCTGTACACTTCGGATTTTCAGAAAATGCCTACTTTACTGCTTTAGGGAAGACACTCGGAATTAATCTTTTCCCTTGATTTCAAGAAATTCAAAAATGGGCTTTACAGTGCTTAAAAAGTACTATTTAGCATTATATCCTAAAAATTCGTATTCGTACGCTTAATAGAGCCCTTTTCGATTTCTCACCCCAGCGCTTCTTGTCGATTGTGATTCTCTCGAATTCTACAATCCAGTTCGGTTATGTTTACTGACATGCTCTTGGGGTGAAATTTTTCGTAAGTTCAATCTTAAGTGACACACAATTCGAACAACACAACTACTAATTTACATCTTCCTGTCTTCTTAATCTCCGTGTGCATTTTACTATGAGTCGGCAATTTAAGTTCTAGGATGTCAAAAATTAAAAGCAATAAAGAAATATATCTCACTTTGCTAGTACATATAATAATAATAATAATAATAATAATAATAATAATAATAATAATAATAATAATAATAATGATAATAATAGGAGGAGGTGTACATACACTACATTTTTCACTTCTTTCAAGTTTCCTGTATGAAAATGTGCCATTGAAATAATAACATTTATAGACGGACAGACTGACGTTCTGCTGTAAACCAATGTTGAGAAATGAAGGTCGCACAAAATGTGTGAACAATTGTTTGCATCGGGAAGCTACAATAAGATTTTTGCCGAAAAATCGATTTTTTTCTCATTGGCCATTTTTTGGAAAAGGTCGAAAAACAAAAGGAAAAGAAAAAAAAATTACCCTACCTTTTTTACAACCAAACACAGATTAGTTCTGGAACTTACTTTATGTCTTTTATGTCAACTTTGTGGAACATAACAACAGCATTTTTTAAACAGAAAGGACATCATCTTTTATTATAACTAGTTAAGGAAACAGGAAAAAAGAATAAATGGTTTGCTGCCTTTGAGATCAACCGAACACATGTGTGGTACGAAGCTTAACTTTTATGTCTTTGTCAACTTTAAATGTAGCATAACCTTTATCAAATTACAAATTTCAGTTATCATTATAAGTGCATATTTTAATATTGCACATTTATGTTTTCAGTTTCGTCCTTTTCTATAATTGTATAAGAAATTGGCATGTACCATCTTTGACAAGAGTCAAAACTATCAATTGTTTCTGATGATGGTTGAGGACGTTTGTTGCTTTCTTTCCTTCGTGGCATGGCCAGATTACCTCATGAATCCAATTGAATTCAACTTAATACTACTACACAATTTCCTCTATTACTCAGGTTGTACTAAGCAGTGACAATTTCTAATTTAAAAAGAAAAGCTAACCACGTTTTGGTTGATTCTTATACTCATCATTCGTGTATGTAAAACAGTAAAATAGTGGAAAAGGGAAACCAGAATTCAAGAAAAAGGCCGAATTATGCCTAAAAGGGAAAATTATGCTTCTCTCCCATTGACACATACAATTTTTACTTTTTTCAAGAAACTAAATAAATTAAAACAAACAATGGAAAAGTCGAATAAGTTGTAGCTAAATATGGTGCAATATTCTTTTTGCAAGAAACTGTTTCTTAATTATGCGATTTTCCTTTCAAAAAGATATTACAAGTAAACATCGATGTTGTAAAACTGGATTAGTAACAATTAAAGTTCACGTAGGTAGAGAGATTTAATTTGAAAGTGGTCTCGTTTATTAGAATTTTTAATTGAAGTTTAACTGGCTTAAAAAGTGGAAACATTAATTAAATTAATTTTAATTAAACAACTTGAATTATATTATTCGATAATTAAAAAATAATAGTATAGACTTCGTTATTAACGAAAACTCAATTTTTTCTATTTTTCACCCTTTGTTGTTTTCGTCTGAAGAATATTCAATTTATGGATATCTGATAATAATAAATTTTGTTATGATGTTTTTTCTTTCTTTTCATTTTCATACTATCGACCACGTAAAACCATCGAAGACAAAATATGAAAGTTAGAAAAACGTAAACACCTCGGCTTGCAAAAACCATGACCTGTACATGGATAATGTTTTTTAAAAAACTGATGTTTCGAAAACATCAACCTCGATGTCGCATCTCTAGTAACATGGAGAAAATACGAGCAAGACATTGTGAAGTTCTGAGCCCGTGTGTTGTGAAAGGTTTCCTTTATTTCAGCCTGGCCAGTGCTTCTCGGGATTATACGCTCATTTTTAACTTCTACCTTTCACTGGTTCTCGCTTACGTTCGTTTCACCGGAAGCGTTGAGCAATGGAGTACATGGACGTATCATCCTTATTTCTCTTAAGGGTCATAGGTGATCACGAATGTACAGTGTACCCAACTGAATAGTAGTTGCTAAAGCAAGTGTTCTCTGTTCTTGTCATGTTGAAAATTCAGTGAAACTGAAGTAGTAATGCTCAACAAGAAACGAAAACCGCGTTTCATTCAGCTCTGACTGGTAATGACTGATTGTCCTTGCTATAAATTACGCCCACCGTTGATAAACGCTTCAATAAGAATGGAAATTGGATGTAAAGGATTATTAGACACACAAATATAACATTAAACAATAGAATGTTACAAATTCAAAATTTAAAAAATCTAAACATCAAATGAAGACAAACCTAACAAAACAAGAGGGAGCTTCGAAAAAATGAACTCCCTGCATGTCTATGCCCTAACCCACTTCTGATATTAAGACATGCAAATCTCTGTAAAATCAGTGGATTGAGCAGATAGAAAATTAAGATGTTAAAAAAAGATCGTCCTTGTATTCCCAATTTTTTTTGAAATCTTCTAAGCTCAATGTACTCGTAGGTAATTTGGCACAAGAAGATTGTAAAAATATATTTTGTTTCTTTGAAATTATTTTATTGCTTTTTAAAATAAACTGTAATGTATATTTCTAAGGAATTTTCTTCGTTCAACTACATTTTGTGGGCATATTTTGTTATAAATTTAATTTTGATTTTTTTAAATGTAAGAAAAACAAGTTTGGTTGGGGAAAATTCCTAATTCCTAAATTGATTCACTAACATTCTAAACTGAAATATTCTGGCAACGTATTCCTCCCCCGCAACAGTTTTTGCAACTTAAGATTGAATACTTCATTTTATCTCTGACATTTTTTGTAGCATAGCTCGTATTTTGAAATAATGTCAGTACAGGAGGACGAACAAGAGAGGAATTTTGTTTAATAACTCTTCATAACAATGAAATTGATTGAATGAAATGCAGCAATGAAAAGCATTACTTACTACAAAAATTAAATTAGAAAAAATAACTGGAAGGGGAGTGAGAATTGTAGATTCAAAGTACCACTACTCCGGTTATGAAATAAAATAACTTATGTACAACATTACGTTTGGCTCACCTACCCTCACCAAGAAGCTCGAAATGAGAGGTGATAAAAGCAAGAAAAGAAAAGCAACAGGAGAAATGAAAAGTGAGAGGGAAGAGACGAGAAACAAAATAGTAAAAGAAGGGACAGACTAAAGGAAATATACATAACGAAAATACGACAGAAAGGAGACGATAGGGAAGATGTGAGCAGAAAGAAGAGAGACAATTTGGAAGAAGAGAAAGGCAAGTGAAAAGAAAAGAGCGTCAAGACGAAAGAAGATAGGCAAATGGACAGAACCAAGAGGTAAGGAAAGCGAGGGGAAAAATCGAGTAAAAAAGGTAAGAGGTACGAAGAATTAGCGGAAGAAAAGACGGGTAGACACGAGCAATTAAGACTTTTCAAAATGCCTCGTGTCAGTTGTAAATCTATCTCCGCCGCTACCTGCGCTATTGCGATAACAATGAAAAAGGTGGGGGCGGATATAGCTTTACAACTCATATATACTAGAAGCCACGGCTCGTGTACATCCACCTAGATGTGAGAGGGGGAGGAGAAGTGAAACATCAGAGCATACGCGTGCGCAGGGGGTGGCCAGAGGGGGGCACAGAAAATGCCAATGCGCCACAGAAAATTTTGAAAGGGGCTCCTTAGCCTTACTTAATAAAACATTTTATTTACTTTTATATGTTGTATCACTGATTTTCCTCCTTTTACTTTCTCGCACTTACTTCATAAGAAGAGAAAGGTATGTAATCGTGTGCCGGAAAACGACTTTTCGCAAAACACATACACATACACACACACACACACACATACACACACAACTCTTATTTCTGGGTCCGGGAACGAAAAAGTGGATATATCCTGTTTATACAGTAAATTAGTCCTTCTTCACAGATGGTGAAGACAGAACCCATATTTCCGAGGTCATTGATACCAAAAATCGATTGACTGCAAAACGTCTGTCTTCTGCCTCTCCGTCTGCGGTCAACGCTAACGCCAAACGGTTCAGCCGATTTTCTCTAAAATTGAAATTCCTCGATCGATCTGAACGAACTCAAGGCTTTGGAAGTTTTAAAAGGATAATTTTTTGAGGGTAATTTGCATGAAGACACAAAAAACATTTTCAAAATTTTCTCAAATTATCTCAAAACAACTTTTTATTAAACTTTGTCCTCGGATAACGCAAAGTACGCTAAAGAGAATGGAGCAGGTCTCATTTGGATAAAATCCCAAATTTTTTGGACGTCTTCCTACAACTATAATATTGAAGATATAAATGTTTTCCTTAATGGAATCTGTTGTTTAAAGACATCTTAAAATAAGATGAAGTTCAACTTGAACCTGCAAGTCTGTTGTAAAAAATCAGCTCTTTAAAAAAGGTCATGTACATTTTTTTTAAACGAGTAGATTTTGCGTAATTTTTGAAATGCCAAGAATTTATTAAATTTCTAATTTTTCTTTCTTCAAAAATCGCTCAACATGTTAACTTCAATTTTTTCTACGAATAGAAGAAGGTACGTTTAAAAGAATAGCAAGGGTATCATTTTGGTTTATCTCTCTGAATTTTCGAAAATTGCGTATAAAGAAACGATGCAAGAAAGTATGTACTGTTGGAGCACCACTAGCTTCTGGCAATCTAGGAAAGTGGTATTCGGCATTTGAGGACGAGGCTCTGCCAGTTCCCTAGCAACCCTTTAGGGATTCAAAATAAAATCAATCGAATTTATTACTTGAGTCATTTAAGTTATACTTTCATTTTCTTTATAGCATTGATTAATTGTAAAGTATGCCATATGAAAAAAAAAGTTTAATAGAAAAGTTACGTGATACAGGACCTCAATTGATGTTACTGCAGTACCTCTGACCAGGAAGTCCTGTGGTACGAGTATTGATGGTTGCAGGGTTTTCGACGCTATGTAGATAGCTTCGAATTCATCTGTTGCCCGGAGGAGAATTCTACCGATCGCCTGCTCTGATTGGTAGATTTGCGTGGTTTCTTGGATCAACACCAGGTAAATGCAGGAGTAGTATCTAAAAAACGGGCCACGGATCGCGCGCAATCTTTTGTTTTTCTTCCTAGTCTCCTCACCTCTTACTTACACGCACTACACTACTACTCATGTCGGGAGCCCCATCCACAGCTTGTCCCAGCTAGGACCCGCCCTTGCTGGTGGGAGATACCTGGTTGGGAAAACCCAGCAAGCCGACGTGTAGGTCGGCGTCGAATCTTGCCATCCAGCGGTGAAAGATCATCACCTCCTTCTGCCATAAAACATGCACTACATTTACGGAATCAATGACCTTAACAATTGACGCGCCCGGAATCACTAACCAACCCATCAACCAATCAATGGGAAAGGGGCCAGGAGTATACCTGTCCCCTCTTTTTAAGGTTGCACACGCCTATGCATGAGAGGCAAGAAACAAGTAGCGCGAACAGAGAAACGCGAGACCAAGTGAAGAACCGACAAGTAAGAAGAAAGAGAAGCAAAAACTAGTTTTAAGACTCGAAGTATAAGAAGCTGGCGTAAGACCGCTGTTCCGTGAGGGATTATAGGTGGATAGCAAAAGGAAAGACACGAAGTAGTATAAGGGCGTGTGGGGAGAAGAGAGTTGCAAGAAACTTCTTGCTGGCCTCGCCTTAGGAGGGGGTAGGTGGACGGACATCTTCAGAGGAAACGGTGGCGGAGGCGAAAGGAAGCGGAGGCGATGGAGAAGACGACGACGAAGGGGAAGGCGGAGACGATGGTGGAGATGAGAGCGGTGGCGGAAGTGGAGGCAGTGGCGGAAGCAGATGTATAGGCGATGGCGAAGGTGAGGGCGAAGGCAAAGGCGAAGTTGGAGGCGGAGGCGATGATGATGGCGAAGGCGAAGGCGAGGGCGAAGGCAAAGGCGAATTTGGAGGTGAAGGCGATGGCGAAGGCGAAGGAGGAGACAAACGCGAAGGCGGGTACAAAGGCGAAGGTGGAGGCGAAGGCAGAGACAGAGACAGAGGCAGAGGCAGAGGCGAAGGTGGAGACGGAGGCGAAGGCGAAGGCGAAGGCAGAGGCGAAGGCGTAGGTGATGGCGAAGGCGAAGGCGGAGGCGACGGAGTGAGGTGTCTGTGTGTGGCGGGGCGGGGCGGGAGCGGCGAACCCGGAGGCTGCCGGCGCTCGTGCCCGTGGCGCAAGCGGTGGTCGGGGCGCGTACCTGGCACGTGCGCCTCGCCACGCGCTCTCGCCCCCCTCCCCCTCCTTCACAGCGCGACACAAACGCAGAGATTGCGCTCGGCTCAATGCCGTTCCACGCGCCTCGCCGCACGTAACATGCACACACCCTCGCCGAGTGGACGGATGGTAATTTATTCTTTGTCGGCTCATTACACAACTATATTCTTTTTTTTTTTAAATCGACACTGTAAGTTATCTAAAGAGTTATCTAAAGAGGAAAAAGAGCTCGCAAAAACTTGCTTTCTAAATACATCCATTCCCTATTATCAAATTGTAATATTCCTTACATATTATGTGGACAGAATTCATAATTTTCTTGGTGAGTTGATTATAAGATAAAATTATTGTTCGTTAAAATCCGGCACTGCAAGAAGAATCATTCATAAAAAAAGTTAGCACAAATGATTTTTTTTAAAATCCCTTTGCCCTCCTTCTTTGTCACCTATACTCAACACCCCTGAGATAAACATTCCAGTTCTCTCCCCCTTCACTTCATGTGTTAGTACAACTGAGTGAACTTACATATACATACAATTGTAAGTATTCAAACAATTATTCTGATTTAAAAAGAGCAACATTTTTAGTCAGTTGGGTTAAATCCGCTATTTCTGGATAGTAAATTAACCTTCAGGGATGCATTAAACATATTTAATACGAAAGAAAGCCGCAGGCGAACATGCAATCTGCATCTCATATTACTCAAGCACAAGCTCCCAGGTTGAAAACAATTACACAAATGGTTCGAAAAAATATTTGTAATTGACATTAATTACGAACCGAGCCGGCGTGGGTGGCCGAGGAGGCTAGAGTGTTTCGACCCGTCGCCTCGGGTAGGATGTTCGAGTCCCGCCGTAGGCATGGTTGTTTGTCCGGTGCCTCGCATGCATATGTGCTGTCGCGGAGAACTATGTGCGTCTGCTGACCGCTGACCGAGGAGCCCGCAAGTGTGTTTACGGTAAAAGTTTAATATGTGTATCTATGAGGAACATAATGGGAACCCAGCGCGAATTATCGAAATCGGCATTCTCCTGAAGCTGAAAAAAGACCCCGGAAGAAAAGAAAAAAGAATCACAAAATTATTACATTTGTAATAACATAAAGGCCGATGTATCGTCATAGCATAGCAATGTAATTAACTACTTTGTACTGAGATTTACAATGCGACAAATAATTATGAAAATGTATTATGAATTTTCAGTATTCGAGAGAATAGTCCTGAATTATCTTTAGCCACTGCGAAAAACATTGAAATAACTCAAATTGTAGCAAAAAGTGTGAAAAGTGGTATCATGTTTTTAACCAAATAGCATATCATAAATAATATCAAATGTTTTTAGCTTTCTAAAAAATGAAACCTACAAAAACCAAATACGACGGGGACCTCTGATAATGTCCTTCCCTCTGTTCAGCATAATCGTTGTTTATTTGAGTTGTTCGCAAACAAATAATTGCGGACAACATGCATTTCAAAACTTAACATTCTGCAGATATTCCACTCTAAGTCATCCGTATAATCGCCAACGCTTTTGGGTTAGAGGACAACTCTTCTTCCAAACGAGATCTCAAAAAACAACAATAAGGGACGAAATCACTCCCTTTAGTTAAAAATATCAGAATTGGGACATCCAATTGGCAATCACAACAGGAAACAAACGATGTGCCACCAAGGCAACCATCCTCTTAAATCTTCCATTTATTAGACCTTAAGATCTCACATTTGTACTCACGCATTGGAGAGTCACGGCGGCATAGCCAGTAGCAAAGCAGCTGCCTAATGTCCACCCCTAAGGGTGAATTGCTAATAAAACAATACATTTTTTTAAAACGAAATTGAGCCCGTGTCCCCCTTCACCACGTTGCCAAGCGAACTTCATACAGCACCAGATTACACTCCCTGTGCTGCGTTGTATTACGATCTGCGCGCTTGGCACGTGCGGCCATGTGCCGTCGTGGCTCGCCATCCAAAAAACGATTGCGCCCGCTCCGTAATCCGGCCAATGCACGCCCCCCCCCCTCGGCCACGCGCGACGTCCGCGCCTCGGCGGTGAGTCAACAACCGCAGCGACGGACGTCAAGGACCACTCAAGTCGTAATTAGGGCCCGGAAGTTTGGCAAAGCGCCTCCTCACTAATGTTGCGACCTCAAGGGTTTTAACAGTGCGGAACACTTAACTGCGCTTCTAGTGTGGTTTATGAAGATTTTGATTTTGACCATTTTTATTTTAGTCCTCCTTTTTACAACGTTTTGCCTGATTTTGATCGTTTTCCTCTATTTAGCCCTTTTTATTATTTTTTACTGGACAGTTTTATTTTGGATCTTACTATTTTTCTTATTGGTGCTCTGCTGGCGAAGACAATGCGTTGAACCTCCGCTCCATTTTGTCTTTCAATGCAAGCGGGTGGGCGATATCAGGCAACAAGTGCCCCTTTCGTAATTATTTTGTCTGTAAATATTTTATTAATTTTACCAACTTGCTATAGTTTTTGTTTTGTTTGCCCTCTGATGTTAACCGGTAAAAATGTTAAATTCACAAACTGACTTCTCATTAATGTTACAACGTCAATACAATGTAATATTTATTAACAAATACAATATTACTTTCAAATACGTAGTACAAACATTCAAAACCCAAATCTCAGACTGTCACTTGAGACATAACATTAATGGGATGGTTAAAAAAATAAGGTTATTTCCGCTCTTGGAGTGGACGGGTGGTTTAATCCATGTGTATCACTGTTGCTAGACTGAATTTCATTTTAAATGGCGCCTATCAGATGTAAAATAAATTAAGATAACTGATTGATAGATTAGTGACACCGAGCATGCCAACCGATGTTGTTTTGTCCTGCAAGTTTAGTGCATGTTCTCCTCGCAGGCGATGGCAGTGATCTTCTTCCGCTGACTGGCGGAATCTGGTGCCGATCAACGTCAGCTTGCGTGGATTTGCCTCCACCAGTGGGGAACCTCTTCAGAGCCAGCTCCCAAACGGCAGGTTCAAGTGTAACAGTATAGGGAATGTGTGTGTGTGTGTGTGTAAAGAAAGGAATGAGAATAAGACAAGGAAGGGGAAGGACGGATCGCGCGCTGTCTGTGACTCGTTTGTTATGGTATTCCTCCGGCATTCGCCTGGCACTGATCGGAAATACCATGGAAAACTACCGATCAGAGCAGCCGGTCGCTAGAATGCTCCTCCAGACAGCGGCTGAATTCGTCTCATCTATCTATCTAGCAGGTGCCGAAAATCTTGCCACCGTCGGCACACGAACTCTAAGAATCAAAGTTTTACAATGTCTCTAACTACTTCCTTCGCACTTATCTGCGACACCTTCATTATAAAATTAGAATAAATAGCGCAAAACGTATAGTAAGTACAATAAGGGACATGATAATTTTCGTAGCAACACGAGAGAAGAAATTTTATGTTTCTTGATATTAAAAACAAAAACAAAACATTCTGGAAAAATTTTATGACTGTATATTTAGTAGAGTAAAATTGAACTCAAAGATCTAACCGTTTGTAAGATTCGATTATTCAAGACACATTGATATTACACTTTTGAAAAGTATTTAAGTGATTCTGAGAATCAATTGCTCCCGGTTGTTGAATCCAACCAACGTTCGTTTCACGTCCGTTCATCAACAACATTAAGCAGGAGATCTGCGTGTCGCCGTTCTCGAACTAAACTGCTACCATGTCTGGCAGAATCCAAACGGAGGCACCGAACATCGACACAAGACTCAACTGAAAAACACACAAAACTAACTAAAAGCAAAAATGAAAATAGCTTATTTAAAACCTCGTATCAAATTCACAAGTTGCCTATTTAAGAATAAACAGACGAATTTAACTAAGTGTAACTCTTTAAAAAGCCATTGTCAAACCCTGAATGCGGAACGCATATCCCACCTGGAACAACGCTTCAATTACCACCATTAATAAATTCAAATTTGTACAAAATATATTCCTCAGTCTAGAAACAAATATCCCGTTATTAATTTCAAACGCTCAAGTTTAGTTAAATGTATCATTAGATATATCGCCCTCTTGTCAAAAAAAATATAACGTAAATACAGTAAACTGTGCAGGTCACTACAATCTGGCCTCATTAAATGATTTCCCAAAAATAATTAGAAATAGATTCCCTTTTGAAATCTTCTTGAATATTTTTTCTAGTAATTGTTGACATTTACGATTTTTACTGTACATTCAGTTTCTCAATACATGCCCAATGGCTCCTTCTTCTCACTAAAATATTCTACAAAGAAGCCTTTTTTTCTATTATGAATGTATAAATTATTTTTGTAATATTAGGCTACCAAGAGTGAAATAGAAATCTTCTCAGAAGTACAACGCAGGCCCACGGGTTTCAGCTACCCTCGGCGAAGTTGAAGTTCAGATTCAGGGTCGAACAGAACACCAAGACACTGTCCCTTGGACAGGAAAAAATATTCCCATCAATTCGTGCGTAAGTTTCATTGTTTTCGCACAATTAATTCACGCGGAATGACTCGATGTTAACAGGGTATGACGCACGACTCGACCGTTTACGCACTTTGCAAATGTTATACGCGATTGGCGAGGACATGGCACGTCAACGCAGAACCTTGTTTTTTCTCGGTGACACGGACTTATACCGATTGCAAACCGTGCTCAACTTTTCCTAAGCTTTTCCTAAGCCTCCTTTCACCAACCGTCTCCAAAAGGCATAGCCCGAATGCATCTCGCTCGGTTTTCCTCGTTAGCGCAAGCAAGGCCTCATCTTGGATCACATCTTTCAAGATTGCTCTTTCGTTTTTGAAAAAACATAAACAACAAATGTGTAGTTTTGGAATTCAACTGCATCGAATGTTGTTAAATTATTGACAATTAATTCTACGTATTCTACGGGTGCTCCAAGGGGTGTGGGAAAAGGGTCATGGTCTTTCCTTAAAGTATTACATAATAATTAAAATAATTGTATTTTAGTCAGATCACATACACAGTTCCGAAGATCCTGCATACTTCATATGTGAGATTCTCTCTCCTCTGGTGCGAGAACATGATACTCATGAAAGGAAACTTGACTGAACTGTTTCCTCCTTCCCCGTTCCAAAACACATGCTGCGATGGAGTCTACCCATTCCTTCACAAGTAGCTAAAAGTGAAAGGGGATTTACTGGGAAGCGGGTGTGAGGGCGACCTCACCACGGGACGCAATTGCGCGATTCTTCGCGTCACTCGGGGGCTCTTTCGTGCGCCGCAGAACGCCTACGGACGAGGAACGGGATGGGCCATCTGCGTTGGCAAATTGAATTGAATTGAATTGAATTGAACTAATGCCTTATTTTACGTGACGAGACCCGGGCGATCAGGCCCGTTGTTCCGTCTAACCACGCAAATTCGCTACGCTCCTTTCACCAACTAGCGGAGAAAGGAAGTATTTCTCGGGCGACGATACAGGCGATTTGAATTTAGCTCGGAGGCTCCAGAATCTTTCACATGCAAGTAAATGTACATGGATCAGCCGGCTTTACTTCTCCTCGGAAGGAAGGCGTACGAAGGATTTTTTCGCCCTTAAAAATCCACGACTTCGATCGGGTTTGAATCCGCCAACGTGGGTATAATTGTCTGATACGCTAACCATTACATCCATCGCCGCAAAATGGCTTGCCCGGGAGAGAGGGGCCAAAGTTTGCCAGGACACCAGAGTTGCGCCGGAGGGCAAGAGATGTTCTGGGGAGAAAGACTTGACCAGGAAGCAAGAGTTGACTTGGGGCTATATTTGACCGACGACAAGGTTGTTCTTGGCAAGAAATTGACTTGGTGAGATCTGCACTTGAAGTCAAGAATTGTACTGGTAGGAGCAAGATGTTTGGTGACCATTTGCAAACGTCTACTTTCTGTCTATAATCCGTTTGAAGCAGGACTCGAAGTAATTCACCATTAAGCAGTTAGAGGTTTAGTACCGATACATTCTTCCAGTCGTCATCTGTCCTTGGCGTATTTTATATGGAAGGGATGACAGCAATACTAGAACAGTACCGTTGCCTCGACACATCGACAGTATTTTATTATCATGAAGTTCTGGAAAGACCCATCAAGGTCTTTCGCAGAATCTATTTACCTCTGCTCTCCGGGAATTCTACAGGTTGCCTACAAGCTCAGTGAGGACGGTAATAAGTAAATAGAGGACGAGAGGAAGCGTAAATAGTTCAATTACCTTACCCACTGAAAGCGATTAACAAGCCATTCAAAAATATCTTCGAGGAAATTGTTTTGTTTGTCTCTCGTTCCCCTTGCATACAACTTCGAACCCCCACCCCACCCCTTCTGGTAAACGGTCAGTTTAACCTCCACTTTCTTAGTTCTATTCAGTGATTTAAACTTGCTTTCGGACCTGCAAGGTATTACTCCCACAGTGGACACTCATTTCTTGGAACACTTTTCCCTGACTTTTTCCGGTTTTCCATGTTTTCCAGAACGTTGCCCCAATGACTTGTGTTTTCCATGATGATGTCATTTCTGAAATGAAATTTGTAAATCGACGAAGTTTTGAAATGATCAAAGAAACTTTATACTGATAGTATAGCGAAGAGTTAGAGGCTGACAAAACCTTCGCTAACCATGGAATGCTTTGCTCACGTTAACCTGATGATTTTGTTTCTCTTTTCAAGATCTCCAGGAACAACCTGCGTAGAGTTTTAGGACAGGACTTCCCTGCATTAACGTCCGTCGGCATCATTTTTTCCACTTCCCGCTGTACTGTAATTGGTTGCAGAAGGCGTTTCGGAACTGAAGAGAAAATGGCGGGGAAGCGCTATCCGTCATCAGCATAGTTAATATATATTCTGCTAATAAAGGAACTAAATATTGGTTCTCATTTGGAAAGGAGGTTCAATGGGACCCGGATTATCTGAATATTAAAAAAAAACAGGTTCGTGCTGTTGTCGCATGACAATATATGCTTAAGGTACAACGTGTGAAACTAGACGCCAAACGCACGATAATGCCATCGAAATTTTGAAACACTGGGTGTCACGCGCACTCGACGCCACGCACGTCACGGCTGCTCTTCCGCAGGGCCCTTCCTAGTTCGTGTCGAGGTGATCGCCTCTGGCTGAGTGCATCGAAAGTTTTGTCATTGTCCTTCTCTGTCAGGATTACGCTTACGTTTACGATTGCGCAAGAACACGACGTCACCAAAGGCGGACTTCCGCCCGTACTTCGATTTAAACATTGAGTCAGTTGACGTAAATCAGGTAACAGCCTACGGCAATGCGCTAAAATTCCCGATTGGACGAAACTGTAACAGCTGATCAAACGTCAAGGGGCTCTGAATATAAATCGAAGTATACGAAAGCCAGGCATCTGTTTAGGGATTCAACCTCAGAGCCCCCCCCCCCCAAATGATAATAATAAAATACGATACAGTTCCCAGAGAAATTGTAAACATTGTTTATTTTATAACCATGGAAAATAATTTTATTATACTTTGCTAGTTATTTAGCTATTTAAATATTTTTAATTCACATGTTAAAATATTTGAATTACTGCAATAATAATAACAATAATAATAAAACATGAATATTACTAAAACAGAATTAAAAACAATTAATAAATTATTACTTTTCATTATTACATTAAATATTAATATTTTGTCAATTTATTTTTAATCACTAAAAGGGGGTGCCCCAAACTTGACAATCTGATCATTCCTATATACTTTAATATTAATAGTATAATGATATTACTAAAACATTGTAAGAAGGTTAATTTTTCTTTAACTTCCTTCCATTACGTTCGTATTCATCTGTTTGAAGTCTCCTCTTTCTTCCACCCTTTGAAAAACGATGCATTTTTGAATCTCCATTAACATGTTAAAGACGATCATTTTGGTTAAAGAAAATTATATTCTTTGCGTCAACTTTTATTCTTGATTTTGTTCTATAATAATGTTTCGCAGCGCCAGAAACTTCTATGTAGTAAAACAAATAAACAAAAAATAACGAGGAAATTTTGAGGTTTACTACTTGTAATTGTCGCAAAATATGAACAATATTGATTATGTGTATTTATTTTCCCATATCCCCAAATAGATTATTTTGATTTGGTTGTTGTTAAAAATTAGTTGGTTTGGTTGGTATTAAAAAGGCCAAATTCAGTTAGAAACCTATAATGGAAGTTGACCCAGAATTATCTTCACCTAATGTTCACTCGACAAGTTGAAATTCGCTACTCGAGAAATCTTTTTCACAAGCTGTCAATTTCGCGCACGAGAAGTTCTACGAGCACGTGGAAACCCTCAAGCGACACATCGCGTGTGCCAGCTGCGGGAGAAGGCAAAAGCAGCCTCACAGTTACATTGTCGTAATAATAACATGTTAAGTACTTAATGTCGATGGAACTAGTCGTGAACTGAAAAAGTACTTGCTCAAAAATGATAAAAATCGACCGGGGTTCATCAACTATTTGCGAACGTTTCCTGATTCCCTTTGGCACTAAAAAAATTGCATTCAGTTAGAATAGGAATAGAAACGTGATCATCGACCGTTTGGCAAATACGTTCGCCAAATTGTTGGCCAAACATTTTGGAAATCGATACTTCTTTCTAACTAGTCACAAGTTACGCTTACAAAATAACATGATAAAACTAGTGGTGTTAAATCAGCACGTAGTTTTCCTCCCGTACTTTCACGCACAATTACGCGGAAGAGCCCAAATTTTCGAATAGTTGTATACGACCTTATTTAAAAATCTATCTTTAAGGAACATATTTCAATAAGGGAAAAATCTTTATCTTTAATATTTTAGTTGTAGGAAGACGCCCATTCTCTTAAAATTCCTTAAAATTCTCTTAAAATTCCTTCACACTACCCAACTAAAAAAATTAAAAACGATGGACCCATTTCTTTAAAAATTTGGAAAATGTCGTAGGAGCTTATTGTAAACTGTATTCAAACCTCATATATATCGGTTTAAATTCAAGGGACCGCGACATCAGCCACATCGATTGGGAAATATCAATTATGGAGAAAATCGGCTGAACGGTTTAATCGCTAGCGTTGTTCGCAGGCGAACGGTTACGTATACAGACGGACAGACGTTTTGCCATCATTCGATTTTTCGGCATCATGGTCCCCTAAACTATGGATTCAGAGTACACCACGTGTTAAAAGATTTTGTTTGTAAATTTAGCAACTGGATTTATCCACTTTTTCGTTACCAGAGCCATGTAGTAAGAGTTTTTCTGCCGAAAATTTGCCGTTTTTTCGCGCAGCATTACATAACTTTCTCTCTACGTGGTTGCGCGAAAGTTTAAAAAAGGAATTTCGTTTGTAATATAATGTGTTATATTACAAATGTTTTATAAATAATGGTCTAAGTGTAATTATTGTTTTTTACATTTCTAGAAAATATACCCGAAGAAAAATCCGTACTTACAGGATTCGAAACGTTCTAAAAGTTTTAAAAAGAATAAATTGTCTGTTTAATATTTGGTTCCATAATTCTACTATAAATTCACAGATAAATCAATATTATAAGTTGTTTTTATTAATTCGCATTTATTGGTGTTTAGAACAAGAACATGCTAATCATTTTACAAATATAGAGAGAGAACGTTTGTTTCACAACTCTTCTTGTTCGCTTTCGTCTTTGTTATGGGAGACAAATTCCTTTCTTTCTTAAAAGTTACTGCATTTACTTAAAGGTTCAGAATTTAATTCACTACAAGATGATACATTCCACAGAACTCGTCAATTCCATGCTCGTAAGTTCTACGTATTTGAAGGTGTGTGTTTGTGTGTGTAAAATCAGTGAAACGCAGAAACAGAAGATGCATTAGTGTTAGATTGTGTAGTATCAACTTTACTTCATTGCGTACTTAATGCCGATTGTATCCGCTATAGTATGCTCATTAATTGAAAACCAACAAAACATATTTTTGTAAACAAACAAAATTATTGAATGTGTCGTTCAATTTATAAAACTACTCGTACGATCATTCACACCCAAATTACCTTAATATCTTAATATCGACGTTTGAAACGTATTCATATTATTTTGTTGATTGGATGCCGTAGTAGTTTTCCGTGGATTCCTAGATCAACACCACGCAAATCGGCATTACCCAGACAAACTGGCCACGGGCCTCGCGCGATCTTTTCTGCCTCATCCTTGAGCTCTCCTCTCCCCTTAGTCATACATAGAAAACCGTTTACTTGGACTGCACTACCACACACGTCGGGAGACAAATTGGGGACATAGAGCTTGTTCCGATTGGGACGTTGCCCGCGAGGGGCGATACCAGAGGAAGAAAAACCGATTCAGCCGTGTAGGTCGATGCCGGATTTTACGTTCCAGTTGAGTAGGAACACCGCCACCTTCCGGGTTATAACATGCACCACTCTACGGCGGGCCCGGAACCACAAGCCAGGCAGTCCGTTCGCCAGACCCGTTCGCGCCACGAGCCGCCCGTCAATCTGTCGCCGTGGCCTTTGCGGGCGGCGCGTGGCGGGCG
>BOPP01000006.1:885053-903886 GCA_017312745.1 Gryllus bimaculatus | reverse complement strand
CCCGCGTGCTCGCCGCCGCCGCCACGGCACGGGCCGCCTCGCCGCCGCCGCCGCCGCCGCCGCCGCTACTCAGCCAAGCAATGCAAAATACACTACACTCGCCGTAATCCTGGGCCTCCGTAATCGTCTTGTTTGCCACCGACTCTTTTCTTCTACTCACCGGATTTTCGAATGGAAGGGTTGCAGTGCAATTGTTGACTTGACAATTGAATTACAATTACAGTAGTTTTCGGCTACTTTGAGACCTTCCAGCGTTAATGATCGGCGTGAATAATTCGACAACGTTAATGATCGACGTTATGGATGAACATTGGCGAGCGCACAAGGGAGGGGACATGGGGGCCGTGGTTACTCTGAAACTTCCGGAAGAGACACATTGTCTTGTGTATTGAAACATTTTATTTCTTTAAACATGTTCAACAAGTGATTTCGCCTTTTTTAGGCTGTCAATGGGGGGATTGATACTCATTTGGGCAAGAGGCTCTTCTAACCATCTGGCAACCGTGTAAATGGTTTAACATAAAATCAATTGCATGTAATAATTGAAAGGCGCAGTAGAACAAGGGATTATCTCACATTATTTGTGAAACTGAGTTATTAGCATTAATATAACTCCAAATATTATTCTTATAGTTATTCTTGCGTAATTTATATCCAGTATGGACTTAATTGTAAGCGTACTATGTATGTTTAAAAGTTTAAAAGTGTACTAAGAGCACATTTCGTTAAGCTCTCCTTTTGTGACGGGTTAGGGTTGGAGCTGGATGTATGGTTTACTATTTCGTTAGAAATACTAAAATATCGAGTAGATCAGTTTACCGATTCATTAAGATTTCTAATACTTGGGAGCGAACATGCTTAGTTTTTAAATGTTCCCAACTATGCTTTGGGGTACTTCTATTTATCATTTAACTATATAAACAGGTGTGGACGCGATTCTGGCGGCCAAGAAAACGTGTGCAGTTTGTACTTAGTATTCCCTATACGTAACATATTTACATACATTTTCTTTGACAAAACAAAATAAAATCAATTTCCCTGAGAGCAGCTGCACTAAGGAGGTCCACATCTCACTTCCGGACGTCTGATTTCGCAGCTCTCTGCTTTTCCCCAAAGCTCGCTCTCTTCAAAATTGACTGAGAGTCAAATTGGTGGGTTTAATTTATACAAATTAATGCAATGCCTACTCTAGTGGTAGAGAGAATTAATTCAAAATATTTATGCAAACAATTTATTTTCACATTTCGAGAGTTTTCTCTGTCACTTGCGAGCTACCAGCTGTGTAAGAGTTCGAAGAAGTTTATCGCGTCGAATTACGCTTCCTAACAAGTTCTCCGGGAGCGAGAGTGTGAATTTGTCGCGTAGGATGCAGGAGATGCACCCCTCGCGGGAGAGGTAGAGGTATCCTGTTGGGAATGGAGTTGGAATTGGTCCTTGCCCGGAAAGCAATCATATGAAGTGTTTTACGTGTGACTTCCTTAATTTGAAACGGTTAAATCAAAGAAATTGGCAAAGAAAATTGAATTGCTAGAGACGCGAATTTGAATAGGCCAAGGTGCATTGGGCATTATTTTGATATTACTATATAAAACATTAACATGGTGTACTCGCCAAGTGGCGCTGTGGATCGAGATCATGATTACTACGGGATTATTCGACCTTAAGGGTACACTGACCGATGTGTATAGCCAATGTTAAAATTGCTATTTTTTACATCACGTGTTTTGAAGAGCTGCAGTCACGGAATTCTCACCTACAATTTTGTTCTAAAGTACAAGTCCAAAATTGCTGTTCCAATTGCAACTTTGGTGAATCTGAAATTTTGAAAGTAAGTAGCCATTTAAGCTTCTCCTAAATATCCCCATCAATCCTTCAAATATAGAACTATAGATATATAAATAAATTTGTTTCTCTCCCAGCATTATAATCGACCGTTTTCGTTGCAATTAATCGTTCATAAACTGACAACTTATGGTACATAAGATGACGTACTATTTGCTGTATATGGCATTAATAATTGCGTTATAACACATTCAGTCATTTCTTCATTCAGAGAATCATGGTTTAGCATACCAGCTGACCACCTTTTTGCACACAGTTGTACCGTCCAAATCAGGCAAAAGTAACAGTTACCTTAAAAAAGGATAAATATCCATAATGTAATTTGTATTGTATCCGGTTCATCTTTCATCTTCCAGCAAACCATGTTCTGCTGAAAATGAAGAGAATACAATACAAGAAGAATGAAAAGCTGTACTTGATTCCTACGCCAAAAGACAGGGGGAGGCATGACTGCTGTGCACTAGGACATTTAAAAGGTAATTAAGGGGCTTATAGGCTCTGGAGAAGAAAAAAACTTGTAAAGAGCAAATTTTGAAACATTTATTTAGATAGAAAACAAAATGTGATAATTTGACTAATTTCATGGCCCGTTTCCCTTAAGGACAGGGATGGTGACAGGATGGGGAAGGAAAGTTACTAGACAGTCAGTAGCCCGTTGTACAAGGTACTACTCTGGCTTCAACCTAAAACTGTTAGAAGGAAGACGGCTGTTAGATGAAAACGACAGAACAGAGCAGCCGGCCTTATAATACTCGACAGGCCGGTTTCAACTCAGTATCTAAGAAAAGTAGTTCTATTACAGCCTTACTGCTACTATGCTAAACCATCCGGTTTAGCATAATTAATTGCTTTTAAAATCCTGACCGTCGATACAACTGTTCATCAATATTCATCTAGTGTTGTTAATCTTGAAGAACTCAGTCGTTGAAAGTTCTTTCAAAATCTAGCTATAGATTTTTTCTTTGAGGTACATTCTTTACTATCTCCTGCGAAGGAAGTTGTGTAGACTTACAATCTAATTTTTGATTTTATTAACAATTATTAGATAACAAATTATATAAACACTCAGATTTGTGTATGTTACGTATTTTGTATTTTGTGCTGACTTTAAAAGTTTTTTTCCTGACTTAATTTTTTTATTATTTGCAGAATGCAATTAGGATATTGAATGAATTTCGTTACAACTGAAAATACATTTTCCATACCTTGAGTTAACTTATCTGTCCTTCATCAAGATGTTACAAATTGTTCAAGATAAAGAGAACATAAAATACAAATCAAAATTATTACTTTTAAATTTTTATACTAATAGAATGGTCGAAACTATTTTAATTTACTTTTAACAATAGCTATTCAGACAATAATTGAAACCTGATTTACACATTTAAAAAGGACAATATAAAATACAAAACAAAATTGTAGAATATATTTTCTTATTATTAGTCTTTTATAACACTTTGACATTAATAATATAATTATTACAAAAATGAGGCGAGAACGTTTGTTTTTTATCACGCCTCCGATCCTCGTTCTTCATTGGCGCAGTTGAGGGAAAGCATATGTAGCTTTTTCATTCGCCCCATAGAATTTGTTGAACACTAATACCTGGGGGTTTTATTTTATTAAAATGTGCAATTGTTGATAATTATTTGTGCATTAATTTAAAATTTACGGAAATTATTTATTTATATATTTTAGGTTTTATTTCGATAAATGGAATCGATCCTTGAAATGTGAAGTAATTAAAAACGTAAATATATTTCTTGAAGTACATTTGAGACTAAATCACCCTTGCGCAAATATCTTTAGTTTCTTAAGTGACCAGCCCTACAGTGTGGTCCTACGAATATGTTGAATCACAAGACACTAGAAACCACACATTTGAACAACGCTGATAAATCAAATTCAATCGCTCGCTTTAACCAGTTGTCTTCAAGCATTTCGTAATTTTATGGCGATGCATTCTATTTACTATATTAGTGAAAGTTACTAGAAAATAAATTGCTGGGAGGCACATGGCAAAATATAAGTGAAATACAACATGTAAAGGTGAAATAAAAGTGAAATACAATAGACAAAGACAAAGTAGAAATACGAGTGTGGTTACACTAAAAGAAGGAATTGAGCATATCTATTTTCATGCAATCTCCTCCTTATAGCACGTCTAAAAGTACAAACATTTAGTGTTGAGTAATATCTACGTGTATTCACGGGCAATTCTTCAGAACAGAATCCACTATTCATATTTTTATAGGGCTCTTTTCCAGTAACATAATAGCTCGCATCGCAATTATGACGAAAGGTTCATTTTATTATGATTTCAGTACCTGACTGATTCTAAGTGGGCCTAAGCGTTAGCCAGACTAGTATGAAAAAATAATTTTGAACCAATGATAATGAGGATGGTGTGAATGCTGATGGTGATATTGAGGATGATGCGACCTTATTGCATGATTGCTTCATTAGAAGCAATCATGGTCGAGGAAAATAGAATTCCGAGAAACCCTTTGCTTTCCCCAAATACACAGTCAGGGATAAAAACATGGCTAAGTATTTTTGAAACACAAATATAAAACATGCAAATTATTTTATAATTATTACAGAACAGTGTTTGGATCCCGATTACTCGTTATATTTCCCCTTCAAAAATATCCAAGCATTAAACATCCCGCTATACAAAACTAGTTTCTTTCGAAAGCATAGTGCATCAGTTGTTGTCAGTGGTGCTGCCATCTCGCGGCGGGCGAGAGAACTATTAAGTCCGAAACTCGAGGCGCCTTCTGTGAGCAGCTCTAATGAACCGCCACGTGCGCGAGACCTCCTAACTTTCCCCATCCCCCTCTAAACTGGTACTCATAGAATTGAGCCAAGGTCGACCTCCCCATCCCACAAGCTCTGCCGGGGTGATTTAAATATTGAAAGGAATCCTAAAGAGTGGAAGACAAGGTGAAATTTAAAGCATCAGAGTTAAAAAAGTAAAAACAATTTATTTTCAAATTATTAAGCATAAAATGGAAGACAATGGATTACTCAGTAATTCAATAACCCAACACAAGCAAGTGTTTGGTTCATGTTAAAAAAATTAAAGCTCAAATCATCACAAATTCAAACATGAGTACAATATTACACATGTGTATATTTCAATAAAAATTACAATTCATATAGCATTGTTCATCTTGAGACATTTAGGTACATCAAATAATTTATCAGTCATCTCAAGACGAAACTCAAATAATTTCAGATCATGCTGATCTTACCTTCAAATATTTTATCTGATCCTTAAATCTAATTTTTTTAAACTATGTCAAAAAAGGTACTTTTCAAAATATGAAATTAAGTATTCAAATATACTACAAAATTATCACAAACACTTATTTTTATCACTTCGTAAAATCTAAACTTTTTTTTGTGGATTTTCTTGTTTTGAATTTTAACATAAAAAATATCACATTATTCATAAAACATTAATACAATATCAAACACTATGATTGCTAAAGAAATCATTTACAATCATCTGCTGAATCAAGTGAGGTGCAAAAGCACAAAAATTGGCACGTTGAGAGAGCAGGACGGTGCAACGAACTCATTAACTATTTTCGTTCGCTCAGAACCAGGCACATACTTTTCAAGAATAAATAACAGGCTCTTTAACATAAATGCACTTTAATTATTCAAAATATAAATGAAAGATATTTGAAGATGATTCCACAAATGTAAATCAGACAAGAACGTTACGAATTTCGTAGCTGTCTCTTTTTAAAAATCTGAATGACAATAGGAATTGCATAAAAATTATTAAAATATTAAATATCAAGTGATAATAAAATAGAGGTCATTATTTTAATAAAAGTATTTACAAAATAAGAATCGTGCCTGGTTTCACTCGTCCTGAATAAAAACAAAAAGCCTGCCGGCGTAGGTTCGATGCCCTTGGCAGTCGAGCTGGCAGCGGCGGCGGCGGCGGCGGCTCGGCGCCTATCACAAAGCTGGGGTGGGGGCAGGTACTGGTGTCGACCGCGCGTGGCGCGCACGTGCTGCCACTGGCGGCGGCTTCCGCGGGCTGGCGCTTCGCTTCTCACAGCGGCCGCTGCTGCTCGGCGCGCTGGCATCGCGAGATGGTGGCCGTCACCCAGAGGTCGGCGTCGGCGCGCGCGCAGCACGAGCTCGCGGCGGCGGCGGCGGCGGCGGCGGCGGCAGCCGGCGCGGTGGAGGGGGCAGCGAGGAACATAACGCGCACGCGCGCTTCGTTGGCCGCGTTCTCCGCCAGCACCCGCTTTTGCTCGAGCGCCTCGTTTGCCAGGTTGTCCAAGTCGGCCTCTGTGGGCGCCGGCGGCGCGCGGCTCGGCTTGGGAGAGCTGCTGGACCGGCTCACAAGGCGCGCCACTGGTTTTAGCATCTGCACAGAAAGAGAGCACACCACCGTTAGAACTCTGATTGCAGTTCGCGAAATCGAAAACACGAGAAAATCACTTCATGCCATAACAAATTTTTGAGCTCTACATACTTTGAAATAAAATAGAATTTTGAACATTAAAAGACTGACGATTTCACTCGAAAATAAAAAACGTTCTTGGAGAATTTAGAAAATAAATAAATTTGAAAAGTCATATTTTAGAAAACTGAAATTGCCAATTAACACTATAACTGCTCAGTAAATGGATTGCATTAAAATTAACAGACATAAATTTAAATTTTGAAACTATTAACTAAAGCTGAGTTTGAACAAAATTTAAAATAAATGAATCATCTAAAATTGGGAAAATTGTGGAAAAGCACAAGTGATGACACCCACCTTCTTGATGCGATGCACCAGGCTCCTCTTGGCAGCAACTGCAAGCGCAGACATGTCTCCAATCTCTCGAAACGTCACAGCGAACTCGAAGCGAAACTCGAAGTGCACGTGTTAGGCGCGACGGCGTGTGGCGTGTACGCGTGTGTGCACGGCACGAGCGTCAGACGGCGTGTGTTGGCGCACGAGGGGGCGCCGGGGGCTTATATACGCTGGCGGGGGAGGGGGCCCCTCCGACGAGGGGTCGCGCTCTGGCGGGGGCGGGGGCCGGGAGGGGGCGCGCGCGCGTTCGGCACACACCTGCCACGAGTCGAGGGGGCGCGGGTCGCGGAGGGGGAGCCCAGAAGAAGGAACCACCACCACCAGCAGCGTGCAGGAGACCGTGGGAAGCCAGGGCGAGACCGCGTTCCCACAAGCCCTGCGCCACCATCTGCCAGCTGCCGCCGCTGCCGCTGCCTGCCGGCCGCCCGGACGGAATGCCGTGCTCGCACCTGCCGCCCTGCCGCGGCCTCCGCCCCCTCCGCCCCGCGCCCCTGCCGAACGGACGCCCGCCAGGGCACGTGGGCTGCGCAGCGCCGAGCCGGCTCCCGACACGCCCACCCCGTGCCCACCGCCCCTCGTTAGAGGCCACTTTGTTGGTGCGGACACTTGTCGCACGCCTCTATCCTCTCTAGTTACGCGTTCTAGCGCAGCAGGAGCCGCAGACGTACTAGCCTCCTCATAAACTACCCAGTGCTAAATGACTACTGACTGAAACGTCAGAACAGAAATCGCAGGGCAGTGTCATCATTATGAGGGTTTCTGCCCTTTATGAGGAATTTTACTGGTGCGAACTATTGTTCCCTCTTGTTATCCTCTCCAGTACCTGCTCGAGTGCTTTTAAGAACTATTCAGTACTAAATGAAGTACTGGAGAGAAAGGCAGAGAAACAAATTGTGCATCTCGTTAGGAGCCATTTCGTCTGTTAGGACACTTGTCGCTCTCTACTAAATGTGCAAGTGCATTTGGAGATGCCGATGTTCCGTTTTAATCAACCATCCTTAGTACTAGATAAATAAATGCAAGAAAACATTTTGCATCCACTCGATATGAGCCTCTTGTGAACGCTTGTTCCCTGTTGAAAAGTGCTCTAGTACCTGCACAAGACAATTATGAGGCGCCGATGTTGTATATTTGCGATCTATCTTGCACTGACATAAACATTAGAACAGAAGTCGTGTCATTCCTTCATTATAATGGATTCCCCTCATTAGGATGTTTTTTGTTGGTGTGGACTTTTCGTCTGCAGTAGCAATGTGCTCTAGTAGTACTTACCCAAATGCAATATGATCCGCAGTTTAAATTACTTTTAAGCACTAAAAGAAGTACTGAAGAGAAAGTGATTTTTGTGAAACAGATTTTGCATTCCCTCTTTAGGAGTTACTTTATTGCTGTGGTTGTTGCCACTATAACGCTCTCTAGAGGCAGACACATTCAACTGAATTAGCAACCATCATTAGCTCCATCTTAACCGGCTATCCAGTTTTAATATAATAGAATTGGGGGGAACTACAGATCAGAATTCATCGCATAACCGCATCATTAGGATGCATTCCCCTCACCTGATTGGATTTGGATGTTGCCCCCGGAAAAACGTTCTCTCTTATACGTCCAAATAAACAAGAATTTGCCAATTTTCAATCTTCGCCAACTACCCAGAATAAACGATGTACTGAAGAGAACGCAAAAACCGATTGTCCTGAGAGATGATATTTGCCCTTTATACATTTCCTATGAACAAGCTCCTCGATGTATTGGCTAATGTCTAGTCATTGATCTTGAGACTCAGCAATTGATGTCCAAGTTTAAAACCCCTGTGACGTGAAGCGATTTTCTCCTTTGGTTTAGGTCCTTTACGCGAGGCTCGGATTCTTGTATACAAACTGGAGACCCACTTTAAAGTCCTCTTCGGTCTCAAAAGTCGAGACTATCAGTGAAGTGGAGCCGATGTGCTAAGCCCTGAATCACCACCATTACCTTCTCCTGCATTAAAGAGAGCAGACCGCTATATAGGGCCTAATTGAAAACAAGTCAAAACCATCAATGTTTATAACAACGCTCACGTGATTAAAAACTCTGAAACTGATGCGAACATCATCTTCGTGCAAATGTCAATACCAATCTATTTTAACAGGATTATAGTATTAAGGGATGTTCTTGAAACAACAACAACAAAAATAACCGTAAAGAAGCGCGTGTCCAGAACACACGAACACACACACACACACATTGGCCAACTTCTGGCCATTCCTGCTCTTTTAATGAACCTGTTTTTAAGATTCATGACGTAGCGTGCTCAGACATCCAGGGATATTTATTATTTCCCAATTAATTTATTAATAAATACAATATAGACACAAAAGGTGTTTTATATAGAACTCCTGGGAGGTAAATTACTTGTGTACGCCTCAACGTAGGTGGCTCCAACCTCCAATTTCCGGGGCGAGCCTGACCACGCCCACTTTTCACCCCTTCCTCCCCTCCCCATAGGCATCATCATGAAGCGATGTGAATTTCCTTATGATGTTACATCAATCGTGTCTTTTTCAATATTTCATCACGATGTCATTTTTCGTTTGCTAGGCCAAACAGCCTAAAGTTCAAATACTTTTAGATTCAAGCAATAATTAAGTAATTTTAGGTAGTATATTTAAGGATGGATTTTTGTCCCGCCAACTATTACATCCGCAAAACAGTAGTAAAAATAATGTAAATTTGTTTCAGTTAATTATTAATAAAAGGCAAACGTAAAAATATATAACTTGGTTTTAGTATTTAAGAAAAAATCCCCCATTTAACTGCTAAATTTGCAACTCAGTAGTTCAAGTATAGACCAAAATTATAAAATAAATGCCAGCTTATATAAGAGTACTGTGGGAGAAATGAATTTAAAAGTTGAGTTTGTTTTCCCCGAAACCGATGTACTAATGCTTAATAAGGGCAGAAATTCCAATAATTGAAGGGGGAGGAGCAGCTTTTGGTGTCTAGGTTCTGGACACTTTTTTTGAAGTTTCGTTTCAGTACTCGCCTTAACACTTCGTTAATATTAAAATTATTAGGTAAAATTAACACACTTTTAGTGTACAGGGATCTTCACAAAGTGACTGCTACCTCTTGTTTTTTGTTGTTGTGCACTTCATGTGCAATTCGTCGGCGCTTAATTCTCTAAGAATTCGTCCAAACTCCTCTCGCAAACCTTTGCTTCCAGCGTGGCAACAGATCGGAAGAGGTGTGTGACCAGTCAGCTCATGGAGTTAAATAGCATCTTCACTATGCTTAAGTATTGGGTTACCTTTGTTGGCACCTCATTGGGTTTGGCAGCTGAAGGAACAGTGAGATTAACGACCGCGTGATCCAGTCCTTATTAAAGGTTTACTGCCATAATGTGGTTACTATTCCGAGTTTCTCCACCTTTTCTAGCGCTGATTTCGATAGAAGACTGCTCATTCCTTGAACACAAAATTCATTGCCGCAACCAAGGCTTTGGTGAAGGGTTCGGCTCTGTATGGCAGAATGTTTTCGCTCAGTGACTAAGTCGTAGAAGAGAGACACCTAAGCATATTATAACTTTTTTTCGCATTAAAATGGTGATAGCAAATCATTATTAGTATATTCTTACAACTTTCCTGGTTTCTGTAATGCTTGTGAACACACAATAATTCCAGATTGGATGACAGTGTACTCCTCTTCGACCAGCTCGTAACCTTGAAGTGCCTCTATGTTGAAATCGGAGTAGTATATCTATTGTTCCATGAGTAGTATGTCTCTTTTGTGTTGTTTTCCGAAGAAATAAAGATACTTGAAGATAAGAATGGCTACTCTAAATCGGTTGTATGAATAAAAGTAAGCAATTACTGTTTGCTTCGAGTTTCGGAAATCCTTGTCAGTTTCGTATGAAACAATTCGTACAATTTAAGGCGAAATTCTCATGATGTAGACGATTAGAAGCTTTGCCGATTCGAAAAGGACAATGTATGGTTGGCACGATTTCTATCGGCGTTTGCTTTCAGGCGCGTTTTCATATTGCATATCTTCTATGTTAATTGGCCGTCGTTCTTTTCTACTTGGAATTTTTCGGGGTACTGTTTTTTCAAACTTTGTAATGTTTCGTACTTTTGAAATCTGTTTCTTTTCAAAAATAATTTTATATTCGCTTAGCATTTCTGCAAAAACTAGCTGGGCCTCTGGCGCCTATTTTTCGTGACTGCTACTCATATTGGAATTTAAAGAACGAGACAACAAAACACTGCTCTTTATTCCGCACAAATGTGCGCGATACGCGTAACGTATGTAACCTCAAGAAACCAATTTTTAAAACCCTTAGCCTGCACTATCACTTGTTCACAACGAGCAAATGCTCGCGAGACATGACTAAGTTCTTCGGAGACATACGAAGTTTTTATTCGCACGAAATGGAGCTTCTGCTCAGTGCCGCGGAGTAGACTCACTTTGCTCCGGAGCAAGTACTCATGAGCAATTATCATTTTTATTCATATGACCCAATCTCCCAGATTTTTTCGCGGTAACCATTTGGGTTGTATTCAATGTATGAAAAGGCAACAATTGAGTTGTGTCATGGTAACTTCAGGAAAAAACCTACTGTATCCCGTTCTGGAAGAAAATGTCGACTAGAATTAGACGTAGATAAAGATGGGACTAGATTGGTCTCAGTGTATTACGCTAAAACATACGATATTTCCAAGGAACTTTGGGCTTTTTTATTCTCTTGAAAGGAAATGTTGATTGTTTAGATATTTGATCTAAATTGAAGTTGTCATTAATAAAACGATGAAAAGTAAAATGCGAAAAAGGATGAAATGAAATCTATGCAAGGAATAGATTTGACATTGTTGTAGTTAAAATCGTCGACATACTAGTGGGTGGAGTTATGGTTACTGTGCCATCAATAAAGCTCGATTTCCATAACTGTAGTATACGAAGAATTTGTTCACTAAATGTTGCAGACTGATAATCAGGATATATTTTAATTCAACCTAATGAATCAACTGACATTTAAACCATAAGGTATGCTAATAAGTTTTTATTTTACATTTTTGTTTTTGAAACCTAATTAAGCTACCAAAAAACACCAGTGTTGTTTAACAATATGAATAAACGTGAATGAATGAAATTCTGAAATTCTGATTTTAATTATTTTCAATTACTACAATTCTCTCTTTCCAATAATAGTTGTTCGTGAACTGTGTTCGAAGCTCATTAATCATACAGAATCCCCATTTATAAGTCACAGTATTTTCCACAAATGTCATTTTTTCTCGTAGCTTGACTATCAATTTGTGTGAATATTATTTAAACATGTTGCTTCTTGAAAACTTCAAGAAACTTCATTATTGAAGTAAAAAATCTGAAAATAAATGAACTTGATTAAGTACTTTTGTGAAATGAACATCAAAGCTCGATCCGCCGCTAGTGGCAAATTTGCAATGCCAGTTGCAAATTTCAAGGGCTCTCATTTGCAGATGAAATTAGTTCCTATAACACGGGAGTTCCTCGAAAAGGAAATGAGGCACAATGTACTGCCTGACCACAAGGGCTAATTTAATTTTTTCACAGAAATCGACAATGCCGGTGCGGACGTAGAAAAACAAATGCAGGTCGGTTCACTTGTCTATTTTTACAAACCTCGAGCGGTTAAGGCGTAATGAATAGAGACTTGTTTTGCCGCGTCATTTCAGATGTTGGCTCGCTCAAGTACACTCCTATCCCCTTGCTTTATAACCCGCATCTTTCGAGATTCGAACCTCATTTAGCAACTTTGTTCCAAGAGATACCTGTTGGCGCCTTTTTTGCAATCAGAATTCACTTTCCGCAAATGTTCTCTTGGCCGCAAATCTTGTAACAACACACGCCTTATTTTGAACTCAACTATTCTCTTGGAATTGGCAGCATAAAAAAAGAATTCAATGGAGTGTGAATAATGGCTATATTAGAAACTAGGGAGATTCGTCCTTCAAGTCCCTCGAATTCTGAAAAGGGTTCGAAATATCAATAAAAACTTACTTGTTTCTTTCTAACTTTCTAATTCTTTGGATCTCAACGACTACTTCAAATCCTACGTTTTTAAAAGTCGCTCTATTCTCCCATCTCTACTCTCACATTCCAATGAGAGCGGTAAAACGGGAGCCTACTGAATATTCCGATCAGCCACGTGAAGGATTATTTTGATTCTCATTTTTGGCTAATCATATTGGGGGCGTGATTGGTGAATAAATGTGTTGAAATGATTTGTATTCATTTCAGAAACTTAAATATCTTGTGTTGGTCCCTATCATTTTGGTTATTTTGCCAAGTAAAGTTCTTCTAGAAATTTACAAGAAATAAATTGATTGTAAATATAAAAAATGTAAGAAATGTAAGAAGAGTACACTCCCAACCTTCCATTTAAAGAAATAATATTTTACGCGAATCTTTTATGATTATGAGCCTGTATATTGCGAATTTATTGAATGAATGTTGAAAGTGAATAGCGCGAGTTCTTTTTGGCTAATTCAGGCTGTTCGTTTACCTTCCACTTTCAACTTTTTCTATCAATGAATTCACATTAATGTTCTCGCAGAATTTTCGACACGATTTGCAGCAACTCTTACAATATTCTACTTAGTGCCAAGTATTTAGTTGGAACTAAATCCCTAATCAGAACCTCCAACCGCCCTCTCCGAACAGCCTCATTTCAGCCTGGATTTTATTGGCTGGAGCTCCAGACCCCATGGCTGGTGAACGAATACATTTCGCAGAGCTATGAACAAATTATTCCGATCCTGACAAAACAATCGTTCGCCGGTTTTCAACGAACCGTCATTTCTTTTTTCGGCTCAAATTTCCCCTGCAAGTGCAGTGCTTGACGCATGAGTGAATAATTGCAGTGTCGGTGAATCGAGGAAAGACTGACCGCCTGGGAGGGAGGGAGGGGGGGGGGGCTTCGCAAAAACATCGGAACAGCTGGATCCGCAGCGGGCAGCGGGAAGAGCGGTGCAGAACGGGGGAGGCCGGGACGAGGGAGGCGGACGGGGTGGAGAGGAGCGGAGAGAACGGGTCGCAGTAGAGAGGGACTGGGCAGGGTGGAATGGGACGGGGCGCTGCTGGGCGAGGTGGAATGGAGTGAAGCGGGGCGGGACGTTGCGGGGAAGATCGGTGAGAGAGGATCGCGGCGGAGCGGGGAAAGAAGTAGTGATGGGAGGGGATTTAGGCATAAAATCGGAGTCGAACGGGAAGATTTATGTGAAGTAGACAGGGACATGGCGGGGAGAGTGGAGAGTGGATCGGAGCGAGAGGGACTGAATGGAGCGGGGAGGGCGTGGTGGGACGGAACGAGTGGAGAAGTGCGGAGCGGCGCAGGGCGAAGCAGGAAAAACAAGTGGCTGGCGCGGGGCGAGCAGGCAGGCTCAAGACCTGCGTGACAAGTGCCGGGGCACGCTCCGCCGCAGGCCCTGCCGTGGAGGAGGTTACCGCAATCGAGTCCGGCGCGAGCCACGCTCGAAGCCCGACAGCGAGTTCCGTCCGCGCTCTCTCAACTGGAGGGGCTCAATCACACATTTCCCCAGACGTTATTATCGAGAAAGGCACGACGTTAATTTATTAATGAGTTAAGCCAAGAGGCGACAAACTCTCCGAAAGTCGTAATTCTATTGCGTAGTAAGTAA
Organism: Gryllus bimaculatus; assembly: GCA_017312745.1. Classification (NCBI taxonomy): domain Eukaryota; kingdom Metazoa; phylum Arthropoda; class Insecta; order Orthoptera; family Gryllidae; genus Gryllus; species Gryllus bimaculatus. The sequence goes on along the minus strand of BOPP01000006.1, from coordinate 889,555 downwards.
TTGCCGATTAAAATGTTGATAATGAATATCCATTTGTTAAATAATAAATAATGAAACCAAAAAATATTTTGTTGTGAACGTGTTTTAAGAATTTTATACACTATATTGAGAAATATTAAATTAACAATTACATTTCAAACTTCAAAAACTCTCGAGCTCTCTCTCCATTAAATTAAAGGATCCCGAAGCCCGGATCGAAGATGAAGCTGTTCTTTTTTCTTTACGATTATTTCTATGTAATTCGAGTATTAATACTTAAGTTTGAAATATTAAAACAACATTCGAGATTCGAGCGCCTGTGTATAATTTTTGGAAACATAACGCACGCGCGGTGAACAAATTGTTTCTGTAGAAGAAACCAAAACGTATTGCAGTGAACTGAAACCCAATGATCACAATAAAGCCAGCAATGAAGCTTTTCATCTATATCTCGGACTCATGAGAATATCCTGGAATATTCTGGTGCCTGGGACTCGAAAACATTTAAAATTCATCGCGCGTTATGTTTCAAAAAAAAACAACAAAAAACTATAAGCTTTAAAGCTATATAGATTACATTTTATACAAAGGCTGGGACTCTGAAATCACGAAACCATATTATTTAAACCTGAGTACGCACTTATAAATGGAAGCCTTTAAAATGAAAGACAACAGAATTCATAGAATGCCTCTAAATAAACCAGTTTCGGGATTGGTTACTACAAGAGGATAATTGAGAGATATCCCAGGGAAAAAGCAAAATAGTCGATGATGAACAAAGGTCTGTTGTCACGGTAAAGTCTATTATGAAATACGGTCCATACTTTTCAATATTGGCTCAGAAAAAAATTCGATAATACTATGTAGAAAGAGTGAATGTGGAACACTGTTGATAGGGTTCATTTAGAATAACAATATTATAATTCTGCTAATAGTAGTACCAATAAAATATTTTCATTCGATGATTTGCCGGTTAAGTATTTTCATGGATTTGGAATTAAAACTATGTCTCTATGTATTGCAAACAATTTATTCTAATGATATACAATAAACAATTCAATTATATGATGTAGTATGTAGACTTTTTCCTTGACCGTCCCCGCTCGCATTTGCCCCAACTGCCACGTGGTCAGCGCCAGACCCATCCTGTCTTACGTGCAACAAGAACTCTGACGTAACCTCGCGGGGAGAGCATGTTTCGACACGTTTCCTCAAACGTCTCCTCCGCCGGCTGTTTTCCGCGCCGCGGGGCGATAAATCAGCGCGCAAGACGTCGGAGCTGAAGGCTTTCTTTGTACCTGCCGCGAGTGCGCCCGCCTGCTCGCCTTCTCTGGACCTATTTTGTTTCCCGGCGACGCGGCCGAGCCGCTCCCGCGCGGCGCCGTGCAAGTCGCGACACGTCGCGCTCGCACGTGCTCCCGCGTGCTGCCACAAAGCGCTGCTCGCCGCCCACGCCCCTTGCGTCATCCCGCGCCGTCGGCCGGCGCTCGCTCGGGGGGAGAGAAATCCCCTCCCAGCGTCGAAGGGCGCTCTTTTCGCGCAAGCCACGCAAAGCCACACAAGGGTTCATTTAGAACAACAATATTACTTTTAACAATATAACTTTTCTCACGGGCGGATTTTCACGTGGACTGCGCAGGACCCGACTTGTCATTCGCACACGTGCAGAGCTGGGGGGAAGCGTTACACGGTTACATACAATATGCAGAATCGAAGCGTTTCATCTCTGATATTTTTAGAATGTAGTGTTTGTAGTGAGAATTTCGTGTTTGAAACTTAAATTTGTTGTGATTTACAAATCGTCGCCGTACAACAAAATTGACTCACCTCAAATGAATACTCGTAGTAGGTTAAGATTAAATAATTAGTCTATTTTTACTAGTATCAATTTCTAAAATGTAGTTCTCAACAAGACATAATTTAGCCACTTTATTGTGCATCGACGGTACACAACGAAGTACGATCTACTAGGTATAATCGTTTTCTGTTCATTACCGAAAATTAATTTTTATTCCTTATAAATTCCCTTGTGAAAGATAAATATTAAAAACTCACTTTGTAATTAATAAGAGATTAGAAAGAAAAACTCAGGAAGCTCTTTTCTTCGCGCAGAGTTAGCGATTATGGCCTGCTATAAACAATGTAGTCTGGAGGCATTAATAGTGCGAGGCGTATGTAATTTGACTCCAGTTTGAGTCGCTCGTAGGGAGAGACTCAAAGGAATTACCACTTCATGGTTGTCGCGTCCGTTACATTTTGCATTTTATGAGCTTATGAGCGTGAAGTCACCTGTTCTTTGAAATGACACCATGAATATAATTATTACTGCACGAGACCGTCATGATTTTGCATTTTACATGCTAAAACAAGAACAGAGAAACTGTAATTAAGTTTGAAAAAAGGACTTGGTGGAACGAGAAGTGTATAAGAACCAATAGCCAAAGGAAAACAAACGACAAAATCAGAGGTTGGCATATAGTGGCGGATGTGATTAAGGAAAAAATCCTAAATTGGCTCACGGCAAAAATGTAGGTTGAAAAGATATGCACTGATATAAAGTTGATATTGAACAAATTGTATTATTTCCTTTTCACAGAAAGGATTACCACAGTAATATGGAAAATTAGTTTATATCCACGTTATTACATTCGAAAAAACTTATATCCTTCTTTTACTACCGGGAGAGTTGACTCAGGGTAAAAGCTGATGCCACTACAGTGCCTGATTAATGTTCGAGTACCGACAGTGGCACGATTTTCGACTCTAGCTAGATAGCAGGGTCGAATTCAGTCTCTGACTGGAGGAGAATTCTAGAGGCCGGCTGTAGTGATCAGTAGTTTTCCGTGCTTTCTCCAATCAACCCCGGCAAATGCCGGACCAGTACCCTGACAAACGGGCCACGGTCCGCGCGCGATCTTTCCTTCCTCCTCCTTGTCTCTGTGTAGGTAGTATCTCGTAATATTAATTTATATTTGGAATATGAAAGAAATGTAAAATGTGAGAATTGTCATTATTAACAAAAATAAAATGAAGTACTTCAAGTTTTTCTTTCTCATTGTTTGGTGGAGGTGAGAGCAAACGTGACAAAGAAGGTTCCACGCAAAATAAAGATGACTGCATGAAATTGGACTATGGTTAACGTAAAACTAGTGTAAAGATTGACTAGTGTATATCTTTGTTATTCTCCGACTTCTCAAGTAAAAGGTGCTAAAATTACCGTCTGCATTTTGCAGTACTAACGCCTAAACTTTTGAGGATTTCATTCACTGCGTCTAAAACTTTGGAACAGCGATGTAGGCACTATCTCACCTAATAATTTGAAAATTTACGTTGTCGTTGCTGTTTTGTTACTAATGAACAGAGCCACAAAAACCACTTATCAGTTAATAAACATGAATTAATTCTAATCATATATGACGTGGTGATATCCTTGAATGAATTTGCGAATTGCTTGGATCGTTTGCGGTTTTTGAAGTGTAGTAATTAGATGGTATAATCATATTAAACGCCAACAAGACAATATTTTTCATCTCATAACACGTTTAGTAGTGTTCACATTCTAGCAGGTGGCTTGGATCGCCGTATTTCATGTAATTATTATTTTGTATTCTCCGGAGAGGAGTCAAGTGGTTTCAAAAGAAGTGTTAAGAAAGTACATAAAAAGGTAAATTGATTTGCGAGTTGGAACGGGAGAACGCATGGCATCGGTTCAGAGCAGCAAGGAAGGCAAAAAGCCAAGGTCTTTCATCACCGTCGATAAAGAAGAAAAATGGTAGTCATGTTCCAGATACATTTTGAGGATAATTGACGGGAACCTTGTCCCTGCTCCTACGACAGTTGCAGGTTCTTTCCAACATCTATTTTTTTAAATTTAATAATATCCTAAAGTACATTATCAAAATCATGCTTTTGTTTGTTTGTTTTTCAGAATGAAACCATAAGCGTGATGTGTTAACAAAATCATTTGTGGAGCAACACATTAAAATGTATTGACTATTTCATATTCATCTAATTTTTGGGGGGATCGATTTCGTAATCTTTAAAAATTCTAATCATACATTCAAAGAGCTGCAGTACTTTATGCAGTACTTTCAAAGCATATTAAGTTGATTTATAAAATTAAGAGCATCATCCGAAAATGTTAATTTGGAGGTCGTAATCTCTTCAATTATATTTTATCTCTAATACTTGAGGTCTGTGGCTTTTGATTTCTTTTGTGGAACACATGATTCAGGGCGAATAAGTGAGAGCTTGGATTCAGACTTTCAGAGAGGTGCGGTTAAGTCAACAATTCGGTGGAACGTAAGAAGTAAAAGAGGAGAAATATGAAATAGACGACGAAAGTTGAAAACTCGAAGGAACCAACAATGAGGAAAAACCCTTGCGAGGAAAATGGAAGAACTAGAAAATGAGAAAAAGAGGAAGAAGGAAAGAAAAAAAATGCAGAAGCTGATTAGGCAAGTGTGACGTCATGGATACTCACAGCGACCACAGACACAGAGCTTTCGTATAACAATATATTT
>BOPP01000006.1:818790-883125 GCA_017312745.1 Gryllus bimaculatus | reverse complement strand
AGGGTGGGAGGGATGGTGCGGGGTTAGAGGATTGGGGCGTTGGGAGCGGGGTGTCAGAGAGACGGGGAGGGACAATGGGTTGAGGGTCTTTGGGAAGAGGTGGCGGGGAGACGAAAGCCAGGAACGGGGCTAGCAGGAGGTTCGGGATGACAGGGGACGGAGGATGGGAGACGGACGAAGAGGCGGTTGAAGCGAAGTTGTTGATGATTTGACGTTGATGATGGACGAATAATCTGGAAGTCGTGGACAAGGGAGGATTGAGGACGCTTGGATTCACGGTGAATGGATGTTCACGAAGAACGGAATGCGGGGAGACGGGGAACGGGATGATGGAAGGTGAAGAAAATCGAATGCACGGAGAAGTGATAAATGGGTGGGAGAGGTGGACGGGACGTAATGACAGGGAGCGTGGGACGAAAACGAGTGCATGCTCCACAGACTAAGGATGTTTATTACTCTACGTCTGCGGGTTGGGGTAAGAACGGGGACTAGCGTGTTGAAGTGCTGGCGAAAAGGCGGCGGAATCGAAAGAACCAAAGTCGATATGGAGGCAATGGAACGAGAAGACGCTGCGGGGTGTGTGGCGGCGGGGGGGAGGGGCAAGTGAGTGGCGTCGCTGTGCCGGGCGAGTCGGAGCGCGGCGGGGAGAGCAGATTGGGGAGGGGCGTGGCCGCGGGCCGGTCCGCGTGTGGGTGTGCGCAGAAGAAGGCCTCCGCCCCCTAGTAGCCCCAAAAACATGAGGTTCGGATTGAAATCCTCTTCGCGTGAGTGGCGGCTGCCTCCCGTAAAACGCCTCTTCGGGGAGGAGAGCCCCCCCCATCCCCCCGCCTCCAGCCACGCACTTTCACAGCCGGTCGCCTTCTTCAGCGACACGTCATCGTAAAGCTGTCAAAAGTGTGTGTGTATCTTCGAGTGAGCGAAAGAGGGCCAAATGCACAAGCACATGAATTTCGTTGAGCAGCATGTTGAGAAAAGAAATATTCTTTGTAAAAAGGCATACGTCGTATAACTGCAAGATGAACAAAAATTATATTTAAGGTAATCTGTGCAATAATTACTGTAGAAATGACCAATAAAACCATACGCTACGGAGCGGCAAGTGAATTTATTTCGGTATTTTCGAAACACTAATAGTATTTACGAAGAAAATTCTTCTGATGAAAATTAAATATAATTAAATAACATGTAATTGAAAAATATTGTTTGATATCAATAACATGTACTTGATCAAGGATTGCTATTATACAATATCAATGTAAAAAATTGTAACATCTTGACTCCTTCAAAGAATAGTAGTAGTAAAAACCATGGTGAATCTGTGATTCAATGACAGTAGGCAACTTCATTTGTAAGTACATTTCCCCTTCTTAGGGTGAATCACTGTAATGATTTTGAGTTTGATTTGGTCCTGAAATACAATGGCAAAAGATTATGTATGAGACACTTCCACGACGCAGACAGATCGATATATTCAGGAAATCTTCCATTCTTGCTGGTTGTCGAGAAGCAAGAACGCGTTAGTGAATTAAGGAGAAGTAAGTAAAGGGCTTCGTAGTAGTTCTATCAGCAACAATTGCTTTACAAAGTGTAATACAATAACGGTCATAAATTGAATATTCGTAGTTTTCTAATTTGGCCGGCACTGTAGAATTGCGACGCCAACGAAACATCGATGTTTCTAAACGACAATGCTCAAAATCAAAATATAGATGTTAATAAAACATCTACCCAAACCCATTGATAGTATTAAACATCGATGTTTTTAAAACTGGGTTAGTCAGCATTGAAGTTCCCGCAAGAGGGATTTAATATGAAAACGGTCTCGTTTATTAATATTTTTAAACACGATTTAACTGGCAAAACAAAGATAAAAAAATCATCATCTTAAATCAATCTCTATTTTATTTATTTTTCATCCTTGGCCTTTCGTCTAAAAAAATTATTGGGATCTGAAAGTTTTTTATTTTAGAATTATGTTATGATGAACGTTTTTATTTATAAACATCGCCCACGTAAAAATATGAAACACAAAACGTCAATGTCTAAAAACATCGGCTTCAAGTAATAGAATTTAAATACATGGATAATTTTATAATATCATCAATGATTCGACATCATCGGTATCTACATCTGATCCCCACATTGCAGCCCAAGAACGATTTTGCCAGAGCACAATCAGAAGGGTTTTGCAAAAAGCTAATAGGTTGGGGTTTTCCGAGAATAATAGTTTCACTTGCCATAAAAGATATGCTTTTGCCTGATTCACACATAGTGCGTAAAGAAATGATTCCAAATCCTATTGCTTTTAGTTTTTTACAACCCCTTTCAAAGAATTGATTTTTTCTTGATGAATTTAACAGCAATATTTCGTTGAGTAATTACACTAAATTCCGCCACAGACTCCATGTCAATTATTTTCACGATTGTTATTCCTAGTCAAACACACACTTAATTTCTAGAAAGCCATTAAAGTCACATCGTTTTTACTCTTTTAAACGAAAAATAAATAAATTACATCCTAATGCTAATTAATGCATGTTGGGTGAGAAAAGAAGTCTTATTTCATATTCGTGGAATGAGTGTTCCTTACGTGACCAAAAATATGGCAACATGTCATGAACATAAGCTGTTTTTTATTTGAGAGGCTACGGGGTGTATATAGTACCCACTCAGTATTTTTCTTTAAAGGGCGTACTCTATTGGTGCGCTTTAGAGATTCTCTGTAAATTGCATATTTTAAATCAAGTAATATTGTTTCTGATATACCTACCTATTCGTACGATGTGTGTTGCGTGCAGAACTCAAAATTCTGCGAAATTTTGTATTGTCGTCGTGTTTCAGAATAGACATGAGCACTGCGTAAAAACTAGAATTACCTAAATCGGTAACGAGGAGGCCGAATGAGGATCATTTAAGGCAGCGGGAGATCTCACTTTCACAAATGAGGGGTCACTCCTTGCCCATTCATTTTAGAATAAGAGCCGTATGTGTGTCTACCGTAAAAAAAGATTTCATTTTGTTTTTAATTTCACAGAAAAACGCGCGGGGGTATCACAGATCGCACGTACATTAGCTCTTTCATTTTAGAAGAAGGGCCCTTTATTACTTAGAATTAGGAACTTAAACTCCACTATAAGTGTCCATCGTGTTTACTGCTTCAAAAAGTATATTTGAGATTTCACAGCAAAAATACACCTCACGCACTTACTTTCACTTCTGGCGATGTTCACAATTCTTCACCTCACGTTATTTCTTCCTTAGGTACTCGAACCCGCTGGATCTTTCGTCCTCATCCACAGTGGCGCTTCCAAAAGTGAGGGGATCTCAGGGGGCTTCATCGGCGGAATAAGCCAATTTATTAGACTATTTTTGTGGTTGTTTACAGTCCATTAACAGATAGGTCATTAACGACGATGTTCCCTTCCTCTTCCTTGTTCTATCCTCACCTCTTACACTATACTACCACACATGCCGGGAGATCGGTCTGTTGCTTAGAGCTTGTCCCGGCTGGGGCGGTGCCCCGCTGGTGGGAGACACCTCGTAGGGGAAAACCCCGCTAGCCGACGGTAGGTTGGGCGCCGGATCTTGCCAATCACCGCCATCTCTCGAGAGAAACAGGCACTACACTTTCGAAACAAATAACGTAAGCTGTTGACATCCCCTAAATCACTATTAAATCTAATATCCTACTCTCATTCCCTGCCGCGTCCCCTGATCTATCGCCCATACTGAAAAATCAATAGGAATATCACATCAATCACTTGTGATTATTAGCAACCTCGGTGCATTAATAGTCATTTCACATGATTTCCAATTGCAATGATAAAACCACAACGCGATAGACTTTTGGTTACAGTAATATATACAATTATTCTCGGCCATGAAGGTGTACTAGGCAATAGTACATTATTACAAGCAAGTAATTGTAACTTGTTGACTAAATGTGGTGGGGAAACAAGGGAGGGCACTGTTCGAGTAGAGTGCAATCGACTATGTTTTGGTATGTGTTTCGTATACTTTCTATTTATGAATTTAATTATGAATTTATTATTTATATGTTGATTTATATATTTTTAAACGTTTTCAATTTAATGTTGAATGGCTATCATTTCGATTAAAAATGAGTGAAAATACGATTTGATTCCTAACAGATTTAAATCTTCTCATCTAAAATAATGTGCTTCGTCTTTAGTGATGGTATATTTAGGTATTGGGTCATTGAAGCCTTCTCTACTTTGTGTTTTGTGTAAAGCAATAAAGAGCTCTCGTCTAGACCGAGGGGTTTCTTTCGCCTGACTCACCCAGTGCGGAAGAATTCGGTTCCGTTGATGAGGGTTCATTTGCACCACGCCCCGTTTTCTTCCCTACCCCCGCCGCATCTGGCGTAAGTCGAAGCCAATGGCGAAAGAGAGAGAGTGGCGCGGCGCGCGGACGTGGCGCGGCGGGCGCGTGTGGCCGTCACGGCGAGCGCGCCAGCGGCCACGTGCCACACTGCTGCGTCGCGGCGTGCGGGCCGCGCGGCGGCGGCCGACGAGACAGTGCGACCTGGGGCAACTCCCTGCATATGCTAGCGATGGAACAGCTGGCAGCAGCACTCGCCTGGGTCGCCGCTCTCGCTACTGTACTCATCAACCTTCTATTTTCTCCTGCAACGGTCCATCCTCCACGCTATAGTCCACTCCTTTACTCGCCTCCCCCCTGTGCTCCTCACTTCCCGGCGCACGGAACCGACAGCAGAGCAAAAGTGCGCGGCTCACTGCGCAGCCGCGTTCTAGCTCAGCCTCGCAAACATGTCTTCGACACCGGGAGGGGACGGGAGGTAAGGCCGGGCTAATCGGGCCGCAGGGGGCGGGTCATGCGATGGCCGATGCGAAGGCGCGATATCGGCATAGCAGCGCTTGAGGCAACGGGAAGGGCGAATATTCCAGCAATTAATTATGAAGACGTTGCTTACATTGATGACATCTACTATTAATCATTATAGAATATATAATAAATAATATAATAATAATAATAATATTAAATTTATATAATAATAATAATAATAATAATAATATATAATATACATAATAATAATATAAGTAATAATAATAAATTATTAATATATAAAAGTAAGAAGAAGAAGAAGACGAGTAGAAAAGAAGAAGAGATGAATCAGATGATGTTTTTGATGAAAAAAAATAAAAATAAAAAAATAAAAAAAAAAAAAATTTGGTAAAATTTTTTTCTCCCTGCTTGTGTTGATTTATCGCATGGTCGTACTGAGTATTTTTAAAATATTGGTGTTGGAAAACATGTGCAACACGTACCGAGCAAACGAATGCATTGTTCTATGACAATGGCACGTTGATGTGTCAAAAACCGCTGCGTTGATTTCCTGCTGTACTACTACGTTTAATTTTGTTTGTGGTTAAAATACCGAGTAGTAGGGTCGTACGACTATGATTGTCATTTCATTACTACTGGAATATATTGACTACTGGACTGATAATTCTGGACTAAATAGTACCAGAAGCACCGGTAGCAAAAAAACATTTTCTTTCAAAATTTTGAATTTTTCAAAACAATAAAGTTATTTTTGAAGTATTAAGCAGTTTTTCGAACCTCTACGCTTCTTTTCATTAAGAGTTTTACTGGTAATGGCTGAATAGGATTCGTTGGATAGGTGTTGCTATATTGCACAATATTCAACTGGTCTTCAGTCGCCGCGGCCGGGAGATGCTTACAATCGAGCTGCAATGCATCTAGTCGCAGTGGGCGGCGTCAATCCATTTGGATGGTAACGCGCGATACGGTACTCGGGTAAGGGGATTAATCGCGATTGATTCTGCCTTCGTCAGTGTGTGCTCTCCTTCCGCCAGTAGCGGTTGTCGCTGTAGGTTCAATAGTTATTTGCTTACGAAAGTGATTGACTGATAAATGATACGAGGAGTGACACCTTCTGAGATCCCATTAGTGTAGTGTTTGTTTTTTATCGTGGCAGGTAGCGGTGGACTTCCCCCGCTGGATGGCGAAATCCGAGGCCAACCTTCGTCGGTTGGCGGGGAGTTTCCTCAACAAGGTATCTCCTACCGGCGTGTCAACCGTTCACGCCGGGCCAAGCTCTACGCTCCCGGCAAGTGAAATAGAGTACTTGTGAAGTGTTAGAGTGGTAGTGTTAGTGTATGTGAAAGAAAGGGGTTAGGATAGAACAAGGAAGAGGAAGGAAAGATCGCGCGTGGAACGTGGCTCGTTTGTTAGGGTGCTGCTTCGCCATTACCCTGTTATTAATTGGAGAATCCACGGATGAGTCAGCGGCTGGAATTCCCCTACAAGCATCTATCTCGTGTTCGCCTCTCCAGAGACCTTGAGATCGTCCTAGCTGTCAGCACTCGAACTCTAGGATCTCCCTGTCAGAGGTGCTGCAGTGACATGAGGTGATGCCCTGAGCACACTACTATTTACGTAGTATGTAAGTAATGTAATGTTGCAGCGAAAGTGGCAATTTAGAAAAATTCATATTGTGGGATCATAATACCTAAGAAGTGGATAGTTCTTATTCCTATGTAAAGTAAATTACTTTAACAAGTGTGTTTTATCAGAATCCACTTTTTGTGGGTCATTATTAAATGATTTATGGCAAAACGATCGCCGTCTGAATGCGAACAACGCTAGCGGCGTAACCGTAGACATGATTTTCATCATAACTAATACTCCTAGATCGATCTGACTAATATCGCGACCCTTTAAATTCGAAACGGATGTTTTAGTTTTTGGTGGTTCTTCATACGACGCCTTAACATTTTCAAAGTTTTCTTAAAGATGGCTGCAAACATTTTTATTTACTTTTATTTATTTATCACGGAAGTATATTTATAATATCACTAAATCTCTGAATTTTTTGAAAATTTCAAAAGTTAATGTTTTAAAAGTACTCGACACGTCTTCCTTCAACTGCAAGAACGATGATAGGGATTTTGCTTTTGAACGAAATCTGTTCTTTATGTATTAATTTTAATTCATGTATGTATAAATTAATTATATATTAATTTTTTTAAATAGTAGTTTTCACATAATTTGGTGTGAAATAAAGGAAATTTTAAAAACTAGTTTTCTTCTTGGTAGATTTTTTTTCAATTGCACCACGCCTTTAGAAACTTGCTTTTGATGGGGACGGGATAAAGTCGCAATCGGGCTTCAATCGCATCGCTATCGGGCAGCAGGGTACGCCATACAACGCTATAGTAAAGCACTATACGGCCGTGCGCTGAGATATTTCCGGCAACTCACATCATCTTCGTTGCGTAAGATAAAAATACTAAGCATTCTGATATGATGACAGATGGTTAGGAAAAGGAAAAATCCCCATAATGTATTTCAGAAACTCAACTACTTTAAATAATAAAATAAACAACTCAACTTGTCAAGAACGTAGTTAATAATGAATAATAAATAATGAAATAAACAATAATAAATAAATTAATATAATAATAACAATAATAATAATAATAATAATAATAATAATAATAATAATAATAATAATAATAATAATAATAGCGACGGACTGCAATTGTACCGCAGAGGACGGCGTCATACGATGCAGTCAATGAACATTCAATTCATGATAGTGGGCACGGAAATTGGAAGTGGTAAGTCATTATTACAAACCGTGATAGACATTCAAAAAGAGCGGGACTTTCGGCAAAAACATGCGACAACCGCCTCATGCAAATAAACCGGAATTCCAGGTCCAGTACTTGCGTAAAGTGAGCGTGCCAGAATTCACATCAAGAAGCTAATTGAGCAGCTTAAAAACACGTTTAATTAAATGAAGACCTAGTCGCCCACAGATTTTCTTAGGTCGCCTAAACTGACCCAGAATTTCAGGTCGTTTATTTCTTCCGAAATCAAACCACACCTATCGACCGTATCCATTTTACATGCATGTGTAGTGCATGTGTAGTGCATGTTCTTGTTTAAATACATACTACATTAACTCTGTTATATGTAAAAAGCAAATTTGGAAAAATGTAATAGAGATTTAAAGTTGACTTTTTAGTAAGAAACACGAATAGTATTATTAAAATAATTGATAGCATCCAAAACAGCAAAAAATAAAGAGTTTTGAAATATTAAATGGTATAAAAAAGTATCTACATTTTCGTTAATGTTTGTCTTTTTTTGTGTACGTAGCTAAATATGTCTGTCGATTAAAGAACTAGAAAAATGATTAATTTTAATCTTTCGTGGTGTAAAATAATTTACTAACGGTATGCCCTGAGAAACTGCCTCGAAGTTTGTACGCACAAAATATTTCACACATACAAAGTATCCGAAATTTTGATATTAGTACTTTTTCAACTACTAGTGCTCTTTCAACTTTTTTTGAAATCTATATTATAAATTGTTAATTGTGTTATTGTTAAAAGAAGTTGCACATACCCACGCCGGATTTTGATGTTTTTAATGCTTCTTTTTTGCCCCAGGAGCGAAATGGATCTGGCAACGGTGTCAGTAACAACATGATGGGACCTTTAAGAGTTTAAACATCGCTTGCGAGAGGCTGAGGGTAAAACGATGTGGCAACAGTGCTTGAAGTCGCGCCCATTGCAATGCGTTTGTGCTGCGGGGCGAGCAGTTAGCAGGGAAACCGTCGACAATCGCAGCGGTGCGAGACCGCTGCGGGGCAACAGGTTGCAGGGGGCGGCGTGTGCAGGTGTTCAGAGGGGGCCGTCGGCGAAAGGGGAGGGGGTGGAGGAGGGGGAGGGGCAACTATGGGCAGTCCAGGTCCAAAAGACAGAAGGCAAGTCCATCTACGAAAAAAAATATCGCTTACCGGTACATCGATATTTTGACGAAAGTGGTAGATCTCCAATCACCAACCAGAAAATATCGAAATAATTGTTTGAATAAATCGCCATTAAAACTATAATATAAAAAAAAATGAAAAACCTATTTTCTTGGAAAACCAATGTTCATTTCTAATATTAATAAAGACAACTAAAGTGAAACATGAAAAATTATTTTAAGATTTAATATGTTGTATAATCATAGGAGTATTTGATAACGTATTATTCCGTGTAAATAAATAATTATTTTTAATTCGTGCAAACTTTAAATCAATCAACACCAACATATTTTATTTTTGCAATAATTCGTTCGACTTATGTTTGCTAGTCTACGAGCTACGGTAGTCTCATGTGATTATATTTATTGTTGATACAACTCTTTCTGACTAAACCGAAGAGGTAGGAAGAATTCCGCTGAAAGTTACATTTAACTTTCAGAGCAATGTTTTAACTAAGTGAATTTATTTTGTTTATTGCTAAACAAATAATCGTTTTATTTTCACACGTCAAATGACAACTCATATCCCAACAAAGATCGTTACCCGATACCGATTCGGAGATATATGTGCAGAAAATGTTGCTTCATTATCCGATATATCGGCAGGAAAATATCGATATATCGATTTACAGAAATTTCACTCCTAAAAGAGCGACGCCGACGGTAGGGGGCGTGCGTGCAGGTGTTCAGAGGAGGCCGAAACCGAAGGGGGCCGTTGGCGGAGTGGGCAGGGGTCATGGAGAGTGGGAGGGGGGGGGCAGTCCGAGCTCAAAAGAGCGACGCCGGCCTTCGGGGGAAGGGTGGCGCCGAACGTTGTTTGGTCAAAAGTTCGGTCGGGTCGCCAGTCACGGTGAAAGGACAATAACCCGCGAATCTGCGCACGAGGGGCGGCGGGAAAGCTCGGGAAAATAGCAATTCAGCACAAAAGGAACGAGGTGGACGATGTTAACCCTCACGTGCTCTCCGGAGCTAGGGTAGGGTTTCATCGCCCTCTTATTTTTCTGCTTCTCTTCGAAAACAAGACTGCGAGCGTTAGTACAGGTGTGACAACTCCGCAATTTGAAAAATAGGAGTTAAAACGACAAAAATAATTATATATTATTCTTGCGAAGACCAGTAACCAAAATCTAGAGAAGTCTCGAAGTACATAAAACGTGACGTCTTCCTCTTTATCTCTCTGCACATTTCCTCTGTGCAATCTGATTGTTGCCTCTCGTATTCTGAGTGCATGGAATGCTTGGAGCGTCATTGCAGTAACACGTGATGCGAGACCAACCACTGCATTCAGCACTGGCACGTGTTTCCATAATATCCTTATATCTAAAAACGTAAACAAAGTATTAAATTTGAAAGTTCTCAATTTTTTCTAAAGGAATTTAGAGAATTATGTAATAATATTTGTTCCGACTAAAATATTATTAAACAACTGAATCAAAATATTTTTAATGTGCCTTTTGGTGTATGGAAACTATGGAGAGCTACTTGAATTAAACTTTCAACAACAAGAATGAAGGGGGGAAATATATATTTATCTTAAAGTCCTAGCTTTATAATTGGTTTTCAGTAAGAAGAAAATCCTAGAAGAACCTAGAAGCAAATAACGAAATCTCGGTGCAATACAGCAATCAAAAACTTACTCCTGCTTCTTCTCTTCATCATAAATAGGATGGCGTCATCTTTTTGTTTCTTCTTCAGATTGCAATGAAGAATCCCACTGGTGAGTTCCGCGTTTGATCTCAATTGCGTTATCTCGCTGTACCTGTAGCTGCTTAAGCCGCAAGGCAGCAGCATATTATAAAAATATTCATAGAAAATAAATTCCCCTTCTTCACAGGGATACTTTGGAGGGGACAAAAGAAAAAAATGTCTCCGTCTTGTCTCTTCGGCGACTAAAATGGGGAAAGCGAGCTTTAGGGCCATGTCCCCTTCATCAGGTTTAAAAAATGTTCAAAAAATTGTAAATATCTTCAAAATAATCGTATTACTTCCTTTATTTTGCTTCCGAAGGGTATTTTGTTTATACGTGCCATGAAAACTCATAATACTAAGAAATATTATTCATAACACAGTTGGCTCGTTCATTCTCGATCATAGAAAAATCATCCATAGAATAACACTTTTAAAAATAAATTGTCACATTACAACATTAGGTTTAACTAACGTCAATGGGACAAATCAAGTCGTATTAATTCAAGTTTTGTTCACATGTTTTTGCCACTGAAGGTGCCTAGAAAAGTTAAAAAAATACTATTTGTCTAAATTGTAGGTATTGGATCAGCCATCGTAATTGCTATTGGATCCAGGACTGCTTGCATGAGTATTAATTCTGGGGCCTCAACTACTGATGTCATTAGTTCCGTCAGCATTCCAGGAGAATATTCCGGAAGGTGGCGGTGTTCCTGGGACATGAGCTCCGGCGCCAACCTAGTAACCCAACCGGGTCCCCAACCTAGTCCCCAAGCAACAAGCTCTGAGTTCTCGACTGCTCTCTCAATACGTCTGATAGTGTGGTAAATACGTGTATATAGTTGTACTTTTTTTTATGTATGTGTGTATTTAAAGGGAAAAGAATATCACGGGCTCAGTCCGCAGCTCATTTGGTAGATAATATTTCGGCATTCTACACGAATTGATGGGAGAAATGACGGGAAACTATCGATTTTGGTGGCGAACCATTTAGCGTACGAGGTTGTTATACCCAAAGAACAAACACGAATGAAACCGTGAGTTTTTACGAACAATAAAGTGCTTCGTGAGCCTTTCTTGCGGAGAAGTACAGCCGGTTGTCCCTTGTTGTAGATTTACACATTTTAAAAGATCCCCAACCCAAAAAGAATCTTCTGAGCAAAAGTAAAATCGCTTTTTTCGCCGCCCCAGTGACACCGTTCTCTGCTAACGGAATTTGCATGGTGAGGCGAAAAATTAGGTCTGGTTGCCTGACACTCGCCACGAACGAAGCATAATTGAATTGAAACTACCGATCAGAGCAATAGGCGAGTTAATTTCTCCTCCCTTCGGTGGTTGACATTGGCCCAGGACGAAAATCCTTGCCCACCAGGAGCCGATGCCTAGGGCATCCCGGTCAACAATACCGCCCAGACTCCCAGCGCTGCCGCACCAAGTTTGTCCGAGTCAGCGCCGCGCCGCGACGATCCGCAAACACCGCGCGGCAACAAAGGCCGAGAGGGCGGCGCGGCGCGTCTTGGAGTTGGAAAGGCTCGGCGCGCACTGGCGCGCCCACCAAAGGCCGCCCGCCCCCCCCCCGCCACCGGCCTCCGCCACAGCGCCCTCCGCGGAGGACCGCACAGTGGCCGCGCCCCCGCCACCCCCAGCCAAGCGCAGTGGTTCGCAAAACGCCCAAACGAGCACAGAGAGTTTCAAAATGATTTTGTCAGAGCGGTTTTTCAGCGCATACATTGCGAGCTAAAAGTACAATTTTTAGCCCTAGTGCTAAAAGTGTGAGGATGCTCAAGGGTTCAGATACATTTGTGAATGCAACATGGAAAAGAAAATACTTTCGACTGAACGCATCAGCTATTATTGTTCTTGCACAGAATATCTAGTGATTTGTATACTTGAATAAAAAGGCCAGTTATCGAAACTATGGAAGCCACGGTTTTAAGGAGAGAGTGTGTAAAGAACGACAATTATTTTTTTAAGTTTTTTAAGAAAAATACTTGTAACACCCAAAAATCTCGATGGCAATCATGTGTATGTGTTAGTTATAAAGTACCTTCCACCTCAAATAATCCGTACATTGTACGGGTTTTCAGTTAAAAACAACTTTTTATTACAGAGTTTTCACTGATTAATTTCTTTTGTGCAGTGGATATTCCTTTAAAATTTTTTTGTTAAACTGTAACTGCCGACAAAGAGTTTCATCATATGTCGTCGGTTCCTTCTAACAAGAAAGCGGCATAGGCCCCACAGATTGGACGTCGTGCCCACTGCGCCTGCCTAGGCCACCTGCAACAGGTCTTTGACTACTCTTTCTTTTGTCCGTGGAGCGAGCGGGCCGCTTCTGCTTTGGCAGTTTTCACCCAAATGCGTCCCAGGCGGAAAAGATTATCGGTCAAGTTTACAAGACGAAAGGAAGGGAGCGGAGAAGTGCATTATCGGCGTCGTTATTACAGTTTACTGCACTTGCCTTTTCGCGAAGTTTACGAAACGAAAAGAAGCTCAGGGGAAAGTGGTAAATTGGAATATAGGGACCGAGGTGAATAGAGAGGTGGGGTGGAGGGTGTAGTTGGAAGATGTAGCTACCCCATTCCTAGAAAATGTACATTATTCCCTTCTTTACAATAATTAATATTATGTTTAGTTTGTTATAAACAGTGGTAGTATTTGAATATTTGCGTGTTTCAAGATAAGAGGTGATTTTCAATAATCCGAAATGAAAATACTGTTTCAGAAAAATCACTTGTCTTTTCTGTGTTCTCCTCTTTGAGCGGTTTCTGTATTCGCTGCGAGAAAAACAATTAATAGAATTATGATAAAATAAATCTATAAGGAAAGTGAAAATCAAATTAGCGAAAATGTAAGCATTTTTGTAGTTGTGGTTCGAATAACCTTTCCGTTCCAGAAAATCAATGTTGACTGTGTCAAAGATATTCCATATGGGCGATTCGGGGGTAAATGGAAATTATCGAACTGATCCCTACTAATATAATGCATTTTTTCGGAAGAATCTACTGTTGAGATTGATAATCTCAAATTTTCTCAGTGCTCAATACCGAAAAAGTAGACATTTGTCATGCTTTTTACAAACCATTAGGTATAAAAATTAGCAATTACTGTCACTCTCAAGATTTTTCGAAACATAAGAAAACACTAATTAAATAGGGGAGTAATGAATTAGAAACGACAACTCCGGATCTGCGTGACATTCAGTCCGGTCATACAACTGTCTTGTTTCTCTGGTTACATCCTAATAGTGTATTGTGGAGTGAAAAATCGCATTTCGACCACGTGTTTGAGGATACGGTCTGGTAGAGCTCTCCCCATTGTGAGATGCAGCCCCCTGCGCCCTCACAGGCAGGCTGTGGCCCCCGCCCCCCGCCCTAGAGCCCCCTCTTGGCCGCCGAGTGCCCTTCCTTGAGGGCCCAACTGCATTCCTTCTTCCTCTTAAATAAGGCGCGGAGCACAATTATGTGCGGTCTTGTGTGGCTTTTCAGAGGCCCTGGCTACCGCTGCCCCGGCGAGAACCGGTTGTTGTGCCTTCGCTTTCCTTCACGCGTCATTAGAATGGATACGGAGACTCAGATATTCCCAGAATCCCTTTCTGAACGCTTGGCACTGATCAGGGTTTCGTTCCTAAATTGCAATTCGAGGATCGCAATTAACGGTGATCAAGATCGCATAAGTGAACATTTCATCATGACAACTGTAAAATATCGAACGAGGGAACAGGACAAAAGAACAAAGAAATAAGAACAATCTAAAACGGAAGACACTTCAAATTGGACTCAAATGAGCGTGAAAAACACCAGTAATAATAATAATGTGTCTCCTTAACATCTCTGGCCTTCATTTCACAGATTTCGAAGATATTGTACAAAACCAATTATTACAGAAAAGAAAAAACTAAATTCACGGTTGATAGGGTCGATTCGATATCTTCGTCAGTTGGGCGCGATAGATGACTAGAAGTATGTACATAAAATTTAAGGCAAAATTCTAGTGGTTTTTAACTTTCATTTACTTTTGTTTCTAGTAGATTGCTATTTACACTATTAAAAAAAGTATTTAATATCGGACATGTTCTAAATCGTCTATTTATTTTTACATTACTCGAGGCTGTGTAAATTGAAAAGATACGCTGTGTAATGAAAATCATAAACATTGTGGGATTGAACTATAACAGTGAAACAATTTCAAGTGTGTCAAAACAATGCAATAAGTAGCAATATGTCAAAACAAATTTCCAACATTAAATAAACTTGTTGAAAGAAAAGAACCAATATTTTCATTACGTCCAACATCGTCGTCATTCCTAATCAGTTCAAAGAAGCGTCATTGCTAGATCTCAATTCAGTTCTTTGGTTTTCGATATTTTCATTATTGGTATCGATGCTGATATGTCAATGACATAGAGATATCTTATCCAAACTACAGTATCGCTATAGAAGAAACTAGATTACAGGCGATTAAAAGTGTTATATAGTTATACTACAATATTGTTCCAATAGTGTAAACATTTGAAGAGATATCTTCCATTCTTTCTTTTTTGTCATTTTATTTTGGCATTTCATTACGGTTTTCTACCACAACGGAGAAAGGAATTTATACCTATGTTAATGAGTAAATTCAAAATGTTCGTAAAAATAAGCACAAGTAAATTAATAAATTATATATTTTATTAATTTATAATTTTTTAAAGATTAATGAGAAATATTTAAACAACAAATCAGATGCATTTGTTTTGTGTGTGAAAGTCTGTTTCAATACAAAATGTTGTAAATATCGCTTCTCGAGGTTTCATAACATTGTCGTCAAATCTTCATTCCGTTGTTGGCACTGACACCAAATTCGAATCCACATCAAATAGCGCAGAAAGAGTATTCGAACCAATTGGCATATCTTAGTTCACCTTATTATTGAGTAATACAGTAATTTTTGGCCATAACAAAAAGATATAGTTGACAAAAAGGACAGAATCGCGGACAAAAAGTGTGACAGAACAGGATAACAGAAAGCGAAAAAAATCAAGTTAAAAAGATTAAACGACTGGGGAACAATTGATTCAAAACAGCAAGCAATGATTATCATAATAATGAATTCAATGTAGAATAGGAATACAATGTTTGATGTACTATATTCATTATTCTATTAAAAATGAATGACATTTAAATTAATGTTGTAAATTTTTTTTGTTTCTAAATAATATATACTTCATTTGTAAATGAGATCCTTGGAACTGTCTTACTGATGGTGTTCGCGGGCGCGTCCTCCCGGCCGTGGTCGTTAGCTCCTGGAAATGTTGTCCGTGTTTGGATCGCGGAATGTGGCAATGTTCCTCCCTCACTGGTTGGCGACCAGAGCCGAGGCAAATTCTAAGCTCCTGACTGGTGTGTGGTAGTATAGTAATTGTAATTGTAAGTGTGTGTAAGTCAAGGGGGAGGGTAGGAAAGGAAGAGGAAGGAATGATCGCGCGCGGCCCGTAGCCCATTTGTCTGGGAACTGCTCCGGCATTCGCCTGGTGTTAATCGGAGAAACCGTGGAAAACTAGCGATTAGGGAGCAGCCGGCCATTATAATTCTACTCCAGACAGCGTATGAATTCGACCTACGTAGCTAGTGTCGAAAGCCCTGCCACCGTCGGAACTCGAGCCCTTGGACCCTCCGATCAGAGGCACTGCAGTGAAATCAAATGATGGCCTGTGCCACCTCAGCCGGTGATTACATGATTTACTGCATCAAATATCAAATAAATAAAAACATATGGAGTAATAATAGTAGTAATGAGTGAATGCCAAGTCGATTGAATGATTGCAAGCAACTGTAACCGAAGGCGTGGACGGCGAACGGTGTTTTGGTGAGGCAGCACCTCCGCCGCCCACGTGACGCCAACAAAACGCCGCGCGCATTCACGGCCGGTGATTCACCCTCGGCCGAGGGCGGCGGTGGCGGCGGCGGCAGCTGCGCGGCCCAGCGCCCTTCGACCCCGCCCGCGGCCCTTTGGAGGTCGGAACGTGCAAGCTCACCTCCGCCTGGAATTAGAAAGCGGCCGCCCCGCCCCCTCGCACAATGGGCCTTGGGCGGCGCGGGGCGGCGCTTGGCCCCGGGGCAGACTGGATTACCGCCGCCCCACGCATAATTCCTCCCACACACAGAGGTCACCGTCGGGCGACACTTCTTTCAGGGGTCGGGAAGTATCGGGTTCGGTTTCAGGTAAAGAAACCGTTTTCGACGTCGGGTTCAATGACGGAATTCCGATTTCATCTTCAGGCAACTTAAGAGGGTTACCAATTCATTTTCAAATTGATTGTTTTCAACATTATTCTTGCGGCATGACGCAAGTGTAAAAATACCATTTGAAGAGTAAAGGTTTTCAATGTTCTATATTAAAAAAAAAAAAATATGGGTGCCACTTTTTAAATATCGAAAACGGTAAGTGAGCTATTCATATCTCTGAGAACGATTCGATAATTACCAACTCGTAAAACAACAATTTATGTAGTATATAGTATAACAAAACTGATCTTAGCGTAAGTTAGTAATGCCAAAGTGCAAGTAAGTTGAGAAAGAGGAGAGAGGGAGAGAGAGGGAGAGGGAGAGAGAGGGAGAGAACGATTCGTGGTTGTGCAATGAAAATATTTGCACCGCATTTTTCTCTTTTACCTCTTATTAAATTTCGGTGCGAAGAGACCGTCTTCGCGACATTTAATCGCTTAATTACAGGAATATAAGCTTCGACCTTAGCTGCCCGGTAGGCAGAGAACATCCAAGTTGACATTCGCCTGGAATCACGTAGCGATCGCCGCCCCGCCCCCTCGCTAACGGAGTCTTCGGCGCCGCTTTGTCCCCAGGGACCAGGGTGGGACACCGCGACTCAATGCACACGTCAGCCCTCGCAGTGCGGGCTCCGTCGGGGGACACCTCTTCCTTGAGGTCGGGTTGAGTTGCAGGTAAAGAAATCGTTTTGGGCGTCGGGTTCAATAACAGAACTCTGATTTCATCTTTAAACATCTTAGGGAACTCCTTATTCATTTTCATATTAATTGAATTATTTGTCATCGTTGTTCTTCTGTATTGTGCCCAACTCTTCGTGAAAGAAATCATGTGTTAATTTGTTCTACAATGAAGTGAATAATTCAATAATCGACAATTATTTATAAAAATCGAATCAGTGATTTGAAAAGTAAAATAAGTTCTTTTTCCATAGTTCTGAGAAAAAAAGGTTGTAGATTGATTTTTCGTTACGGATTGCTCTGTTTCTTCAAATTTGCATTTATGTGATACACTGACCATTTTTACACTTTGGACTTATTTTCTTTATTAAATAATTATGAAATATTTAAAAAAATTGTTTTTGGAGCTATGAAACAATAAATCACGGAATAAATACATAATGATATGAATTATTATATTGTGTTATTACATGAAAACTACTCTTATTAAATTAATATCAGCATCTACTTATTGTCGATTTCCACTTGAGTCTGTGGCTATGTCAAAACTTTGTGGAGCAATGAAGATATTCCTATGGGATATCGTTAGGTATTTATTGAACATCGATTATTTTATTTCTGTTTATTGAAAGATCAACTGAGACAAACGTTCTTGAAAGGCAAATCTGGGCGTGCCTTCTCTTTTGCCAACATGAATGAGTACTTGATAAGTCCATCAAAGTATAAAGTGCTCACGTGCCACGAGGTCACCAAAATATTCTCTATCATACGTTAGCAGCTTTACTTGGAAACACACCAGGCTCAAACAGAGGACTGCCGGGACGAGCAAGATTCTTGGTTGCCTTCTTAAAATAGTTCGACCTCCAGGTTTTAAAGTCTAGGATGTCTTCTGTGTCTATTACTGTTGTCATGAAGTATTTAGGCTTTCTTAGCTGATAATACTAGTTCTTTTTAGTGAGGATTTGAAACTAGCCCTGGACTTCGCTCTCTTTTACAGTCATAAGAATTTTTACTTGGAAATAGAACACACTTTAAGGTGGATAGGTTTCATTTTTACTCTGATCTACAGCTTGTGGAGCCACAAAGAAAATGTACGTCACAACTCTTTTTACGAAAAAGTTGACTTATTTCCCTTTGACTTATTTCCCTTTTAAAAATCACCAATTCAATTGTATATTACTTCTGAAAAACATCGAAACCGATAAGTGAATGATTCACATAAATGAGAAAGATGGGTTGGCTCGTTAACGATTCTTACGTAGGCAACTACTTTTCTCAGTTACCTCTAGAGTTCAATTTTAGAGAGAGCAGAGTCGTACTTCGCGACATTTAAACGAATTACATTCACATAGCACACATTCACTTGTAGACTTGGAGGCAGTCTTTGCAAGATCTCTCTCGCCTGGATTCTAAACGCCCTTGTTGACCCGCACTCTTGCAAAATGAAAGCTTTTGCCCGATTTGGCCCCAACGATCCGAATGTATTACAGTTGCTCAGTACATAATTCCTCCTCCACCGCCTGACCACCGTTGTATTATTTTCTTGGGTTCAACCAATATCGTATTCAATTAAAAGGCTGTAACAAGGAAAGCCACACCAACAACGAAGAAAGTTTTGGGAATGTTAATGTGCTATGTTATCCGGCCACATTTGTTCGCGATTGGATTGAAGAACATTCTGGACAATTTGAACGAATGATTTGGCCACCCAGATCTTTCGACGTGAATCTCATAGAACATTTATGGGACATAATCGACAGGTCAGTTTGTGCACAAAATCCTGCGCCGGCAACACATTCACAATTATCGACAATTATTTTCTTTACTAGTGTTGAATCACCTCGGTTTCAGAGTTCGTTGAAAAGTGATCACAGTGACAGCTCCTTTTGGTCGGGTGCAAAACTTAGGAGAAAAAAGAAATTCGACGAGGGATCATTTCATCTCTTCGTTTCGTTATCAGAGAAATCACTTTTGTCATTATTCGTCTAAACTTTGAAATTCTTCAGTGAAAAATTGTTTCCAATGAAAAATTAAATAGCTAATTAACAAAGAGGTATCGTTTCTGATTTGGTAGTTATCGTTGGCTTTTCTCCCGGCGCGGGATGAACTGTAACCTCTTTTTGGAATTTGGGTACTTCTGGATTCAATTTCAAGGGGAGCAACAATCTAATATTCATTTTAAGAGAAATTACTTTCGGATTCTCAAATGCGTACGTGATCTTGACTGAATATCGTCCGATTTTCATTCGCATTTTGAATGTCTCTTGCTCGCAATTAGCGATAATATGTCGGCTGGGGTCAAGTCACTTTTAATCTTGAAAAGTAGGTTCTCGTTCCTTTCCACCCAATAAGAATAAAAATATTTATGGTTATATTGCAAAAGAAGTGTGTTATTTTTTTTGTGTTGGGAATAACAATTTGAAAAATATGTTGCATCCAAAAATATGAAGGCTTCCAAATAGGACGAAGAGATTTTCCGCTGATATTTTTATTTGATTTTGTTGTAGATCAGTTACACATAACAACATATATGTATACATGGCTTAACAATTACAACTTAACCTAAGCTAACACTAATACAAAGGTTGAGAAAAAAACATGGCACCTCAGAGGTTCTCTTCTAGATCTCAATTTTTTTACGAAATACACGAAATGGATATTTATTTGTAAAGCGAATAGAATGAATGGGGTTTTCACAAACATTGAATGAATATGGATTTTGGATGAAACGAATATTGGAGAAGTTACGGGACAGGCAATGTGATAAATGATAGAGTCGAGATTAAATTCATTATGTAAATGGTGATTTGATACGACCCAGGATGCAGTTTTGTAGAGGTTTCATTTTGAAGAATTAATTCATATTGGTCAAATACTTGATGGAAATGTAAAAATCCGATACAGAAAAGCTGCAGAAGTCGGATTCGCACCCAAATACTGGGAGAGGAGCAGATTTTTCACTTGATTGGTCAGGCACCATCTTTGAGCCTGGCACCTTAGACTACTCGGCCATTCCGATACATGTTGTTCCAATGATCTGAAGGGAATTTGTGAGTATATGCTGGAAACAATGGGATGTCATCCTTTTTTAAAGCCGCATCAACAAGAAACTTTTATAAAGATCTGCGAATTGCGAAGAAAAAAATGAATTTGTATCATTGAAATGCAATTTAAATATTTAAATTTTCGTAGGATCTCACGATTATGCCTTCTCATTGCGTTTGGTTTGGAGTTACTCGCGTAACTGGGCGTTGAAGTCACCGCTTCGGTGAATTAGGTTAGCCAGGCAAAATTGCACTTACTGCAGCGATAGACAATTATCCTCAAATACACACGGAAATTTTTGCCACTGACTAGTAGCTTAGTTATGTGGAAAAGAAATTGATGATTTAACAAATCTGGGTGAATTATTCGCAAAGGAGTTGTGCAGACCTCTCACCTAAGATGATTTAGCAGAAATTGGTGTCAAATAATCTCTGACGTAACTCAGTATAATATTCGGGTAACCTGCGACCGTCCGACCGTCCGCTCATCCGTCCATCCGGCCATCACTCACGGTTATGCCCTTCCCAGCGCACCGGCCAGGTTGTCATTCGACACGTTCTGCTGTTCGGGAACTGGCAATTTTTCATATCCTAATTTCGTGAACCTGAAATTAATAATTATTAAAATATTTTAAAAACAGTTTGAAGCGTCGGAGACGCCACGCTAAGCCAGTCGCTAATAACAGACAACAGTCTGAGAATCCGGGCGCTCCGTGACTTAATAACGTCAGACGGTGAGGAAACGGCGACATCAACGCCCGGCAGTCCGAACGAAAAAAACTCAACAAAACACCCGGTAGCCCATCAGATAAAAAGCAAAGGTTGAAATCTTTCGTGGCGGCGCCGGATTCTGGCTCACGGAAACAAGTTCTTCCTGCGCACATGTCCCTGGAATTATCGCTTCGGCATCTCCCTGCACGTGAGCGACAGCGCGGCGGCTATTACAAATATTTACGGCGCGTGGTCAATCTCCACGCGAACATGTGGAACTCCCCCACCATCCCCCGCCCCCACATCCCGTCTCCCGGCTGGGGGCATTTCGCGGGCGACATTCACCAACCCGTTCTGCAAATCGCTTTCGTTGGCCGTCTGAGATGGTTGAGAAACGTCCGTTGCCGCAGCAGCGTCGCTGGCCGGGAGGTGCTAGGGTTCGATACTTGACAGTGGCGGAGTTCTAGCGGGCGGCTTCTCTGATATGTATGTTTCCGTGGTTTCTCCGAACAACATCAAGTGAATCCCGGGGCAGTACAAACGGGCTATGGACGCGATCTTTGCTTCATCTTCATTGTACTATCCTCACCCGATACTTGCCGCACACACTTACCGCACATGTGACTACTCCACCACACATGTCGGGAGACCAGTCGGTAGCTTAGAGCTTGTCTTGACTGATCCGGTACCCCGCTAGTAGGAGATATCTGGCCGAGGAAACCCTCCCCTGTAAGCCAACGTTTAGGTCGGCGCCGAATCTCACCATCCAGAGAAAAAGAACACATTCCCCTTCCGCGATAAGAACATGCACTACACTTACAGTGTTAATGTCCATGCCAGTTGACGAACAGAACACGAAATAATCTATCAATCCATGAGTCTTATTTCTGCCCTGGTTTCTCTTCGTAGCTCTCAGTAAAATTGACGTCGTTCGCCTCGCCGAGCGGCCATTTGCGGCGCGCGAGTGTGAATGTCGCAGGGGCGCGGGAGCCCACTTAACGAGCGCTTAGCCCGTTTTTTCCGCTTCCTGGCTCGGCAGGTGCGCGCGAGCGGGCGGGCGAGCGCGGGGCGGGGTGGGGAACCTCTTTCTCACGCAATCCGTGCGGGGGTGGCGGGACGGGATGGGAGGGCTTGGGGGGCTAAGGGCTGTGATTGTTCATGCCACCTGTTGACGCGCCCTGGGTTGGGCCAACAGGTTAAGTGCTCTGGGGAGATTCCAGGGTATCGAGGGTTGATCCATCGATACCATCGAGTCGAGTCAGTGGT
Source organism: Gryllus bimaculatus (assembly GCA_017312745.1). Classification (NCBI taxonomy): domain Eukaryota; kingdom Metazoa; phylum Arthropoda; class Insecta; order Orthoptera; family Gryllidae; genus Gryllus; species Gryllus bimaculatus. The sequence goes on along the minus strand of BOPP01000006.1, from coordinate 860,649 downwards.
TGGCATTTTAGAGAGGAATGACTCATACGAATCCTAGTTGTTTGAAAAAGATTTATGATTAAAAAATCGAGTCATGTGTTTTTCGAAAAGAATTCCAATCTTTCGAAATACAGGCATTCAAGAAATCGGCAATTGAAACATTTTTCTTTTCACATAATATTTTGGAAACAAGATATCAATGTAGAGTTTTATTCACGGTGGAGAAACAAAAGTCTCCAGTATGATAGCATGAGGGACGTAATCCTTTTCAAAGGATTTGTTTGCTTTTTTTCAAATGACTTTTCAATTTCAAAGGACTTGTTGACTTTTTTAAAATCTCGACTACGTTATTTTTGTTGTTTTGGTTTTAAAAAGCAGATGTTTTTTTAAAATGCAAACAATTTGTGAAAAATATCATTCTACCTTGCATGCTGTCGCAGACGAAAATCTCCGAGAATTCAAAGTAAGTTTTGGTTTCACAAGAGTTGTGTGCTGAATATTAGAAGTTTAAAATCATTTTATCTGCTAATGGGTTCATTTTGAAATTTGCTCTACACCCCGAGATCCGCTAAAAATTCATCATAAAAATTCTCCTTTCATCCCTCTTACCTCTTTGATACATAATCCAAACAAACTTCTTCATTTTGTTTTACTCTTATCTAATATTAATTATTAGGGGGAATATTTTAATGAAATGTCATTTTTTCACTTAAGAACAATGCCGTTTAGTATAGAAATTCATTTTGTTATGACGAAAGGTAATGACCCATTTTTTCTTTTTTTGTCGATTTCGACTAATGATTCATTTTTATCTTTTTCTTTCATTTTTAAAGCATTTTCGCTGATTTTGTCAACTTTAATATCATTTAATGGTACGTGTTTTAAATACTATTTACGACATGCAACAAACGTTCTTCACAGAATTCCTGAGTAGGCTTTTCGATTTTTTCGCCAAGAAAATGTAACGACAGCCATTGTGAGTATGTAATCTGAGGTTCCAGTGACATCTATCAGTGCAATTGTCGGTTCGGCCGATTTCGGGACGACTAACGACAGAGACTTCCTGGTAAAGAACAGCCCAAACCAAAAGTTCTGATGAACTTGGACGAAGCCTCGATTACATCAGTAACGTATCAAATAACTTTGACTTGTTCATTGGAACTATTTTTTATCATATACTTTACCTCATTTTTCTATGGTTTTAGGTTATTTTTAAAACAGGTCACAGAGTGTACATATTGAATACTTTTTAACACAGAGCGTTCAACTTGACTTTTGCCCTTTCGAAATCGTCTGTAATTGTACACTTCTAATAAGTTATCAATTTTTCTGATGTACCTTTTCAGAGTATGATGTGTTGCGTCTAGAATTCAAAATAGTTTGCGAAATAATTTTACATCGTTTTCCATCGAAAAAGTGAGCGCCGTGTAATAACACAATCAATGTCGATGAAGGAAAGTCCCATTGAGGATCACTAAAGAGAGCAGGTGGAGACGAAAAATGGCACTTGTTGCTCTCTACTAAAAAAAAGACTATTTGTGAAAAAGAAACAGTCATGTAAGGAACACTCGTCTCGTTTCCACTATAAAGTGGGGCTGGGTGAGAAATCGTAATTTTTGCAGAGGAGACCAAGATCCAGGAGGAGAAGAATCGACAAATTGACGAGTTAACTGGTAAGGCACATTGACTGGTCGATTGTTAGTGACTCCGGACACGTCAACTGCTATGGCCATTAACTCCGTTTGTCTAGTCAAGGGAGGTGATGTTGTTTCCGTCGCCACTGGGTAGAGAATTCTAGCGCCGTGCTACACGTCGGCTTGCGGGGACGTTCTCCTGTATTAGCTATCTCCCCCAAACGTGGCACCGCCTAGCCGGGACAAGCTCGAGGCTCCCAAATAGTCTCCCGACATGTGTGCTTGTATAGTGAGAGTAAAAGTGTGTATTTATGGGGTGAGAATAGGAAAATGACGAGGAAAGAAAGATCGCGTGCGATCCGTGGCCCTTTCGTTAGGGTACTGCTCCGGCATTTGCCTGGTCGTGGACGAACAAACCGCGAAACACTACCGATCAGAGCAGCCGACCTCTGGAAATCCCCTCCAGTCAGCGGCAGAATCCGACCTAGCTAGCTTACCAAAGAAACCCGGACCGACGAGTCTCGAGTCCCACTGACCGGGAGGTCTAGGTTGGAGTCCCGCCGGGGGCAGGATTTTCGACACTAGCCTGTTAACGAGGTCTCTATGATTCTAGAGACCTGCTGCTCTGATCGGTAATTTTCTGTGGTTTCTCCGATCAACACCAGGCTAATGACGGAGCAGTACTCTAACAAACGGGCCAAGGACGGCGCGCGATCTCACTTTCCTCATCCTTGTCCTATCCTCAACAGTTACACACACACTTACACTAACATGCACAAAACTACCACACATGCCGGGAGACCCGTCAGGAGATAAGAGCATGTCCCGGCTGGGGTGGAGCCCCCCTGGTGAGAGATGCCTGGTTGGGGAAAAGCCCTAGGCGACGGTAGTTTTGCGCCGAATCTTGCCATACAGCGGGGGAAAAATCACCGCCGCCTCCCGAGCAAAAAACAAGCATTACACTTGCGGGACTAATGGCCCTAGTAGTTGACGTGCCCGGAATCACAAAACAATCAATGAATCGAGTCTCGCACCCTCGGTGCGGGGCAGCGGCAGGGGAGCCAAAGCTTCACTTGCTGCCCTGGAGGCCGCGCCGCGGCGGCGGGGCAATCTGGGCGAAGGGCTCGGGGCGGTGCGTGACGCATCCAGTTACGCAGCTTACGCACCTGGCGCCCCAGACGAAGGAATGCGTGCCCCCCCCCTCCGACTCGAGGGCTCCGATCCCCTGACGAGTCAGTAACAAGACGAACGTTGCGCGCCATGAGGAACCCTGTTAACAGACTGCTTTTGTTGCAATATCTCAACGCGGAATTAAATGTACTATGTCCTACTCAGTTCGTAAGTGTATGAATAAATGTATTTATTTCGTCAAGTTTAGAGTCTCTCCAACCGATGTCATAGAGGCCTATTAATGATGGTGTAATGAGAAGATGCCTGCGATAATGACGGGACGGAAAGAGGAGTAAGAAAAACCGGAGAACCCTGAGGATTCCTGACGCGAGTTTGAACTGTTTCTTTGAAATTCCTACTTACCATACTTATTATTGGTAAAGAGGAATAGATGTAAAATAGCACTAGCTTTTTTTCTTTTCCTTTCCGAAAGAAATTTGAGCTTATTTCTTAACAAAACTTCGAGACATTTGCTTTCGTTTTTTTAAAAATTTATTTGTCACAAACAGTAAAAACTGTATGTGACATATGGGGGAAAAGTAATATCTGAGCTTTTTTTTAGTCCCAGAACCTCTTTCCAACCTATTAACTATAAATCGTTCAAAAAGGAATAACATTTTCAAAAAAATCTTTAAATAAATGGTAATGAGTCCTAAATGTGTTATTACTTGCTCTTATTAACGGATTTTGTCGTAATACTCATAATTTTAATAGTATATTAAAATTAATGTAATTAACGCTTATTTGCTGTGATTAACTTTAATTTTGATACTATTGTATCCTGTCTTGGTCGATTTGGTTAGCTAGTTCGTTAGTCAGATAAGGTGGATAGCAGAATATCCTATTATAGTCCGCTACTATGTATCTGAAAAGATATGGGTAAATATACAATATTTCAATTTTATTTTCAGATCTTTATATTTAGAGTGAATATTGTATTGTTCCAGAATTTGTAAACCTCTCTCATTTCATTAATTTTGGAGAATGACAAGATAATTGTGACTGACAAGAAACAACACTTTTGCGATTTTCGGTTTTCCATTTGCATGTGTATTATACACGCACGTTTTCTTAAGCCTCGGCATATTTTTCCCTCCCCTTTACTAGCATTAGTTGAATTACACTTGAATAATAACAACTACAAATGTGGTTGACAAATCTGGTGACCAAGAATGTACGCTCCAGTATAACAAAAACTATTTTGCATCGAAAAGCGATCCACATATTTGATATAGCCATCCCTCTTACTTTCCTTGCATCCGTCGCAATAAGCCCTCGAAGACACGTGTGCGGATAACAGTGGTTTCCATAGCTCTTCTTTTTGCGTTTTCGCACGGGATCAATTGGTACTTAATAATAGAATTAATCAATACTCCCTTGATAGAATCAGATTGGTAGTCGAAATTTGAATAGATTCATTCATTTTAACATATATTGTTTTCCTTTTTTGTTTGTAACTCAATGTAACTTTATTCTGGTAATGTTATCTGCCGATGGGAATGCATGAAGTCCCAAAACGTCAAATTTTATGAAAATATAATTATAATTAAGACGTAAGCATAAATATGAAGAAATGCGTTATCTTTGTTCGTAATTAAGGAGAAATTGATTATAAATAATTGTCACGAGTAATCATATAAATTGAAAATATTACTAGAAATTCCACATGTGTAGGCCGCTACCATTTTTCCACGAGCCTGTGGTTATCTCCGTGAATGGGAGGAAAAGAGTATTCGAGTTGCACTACGATAGAGGGTTGGAAAAGTTGCGAAAAAAATTGATAAATACCAGCCCCTGGAGGAATATGAATCAATGGAAGTCGATGTCACACGGAAACTCGTTACTGTAGAAAACATTTCCTGAATGCAAAAATACAAGGATCTCCTTCTCCAAGTCACATTCTCTTCGTTTATTAGTATTCAAAAAAGGATGTTAATTGAAAGAAACCTTTGATTTATAATTAGTGTGAAATTGCAAGAAATGCCTTCAATTAACAAGTCGTCATCTTGTCAGGGTGATTATTGTGGAAGAGATGAAGGAGGAGGGTACAAAATTGGCAAGTTCGGGAAGACTCAGACTAGAAAAACAACGTAGGAACAAAGAATATCATTTGAGTACAAACACACCCACCGAACGGCTGAGTCGTATTAGTATTTAATCGTAAAAATTAGCTCCCTTTGTTTCTTACAGTAGTATCGGTGCAAAAACTTTCTCTCTCGTCAATTAAATTTTATTTTTCTTTTAGATGCCATATTCGTATTCATTAACATTTTGTCAACTATAACGACAAAGTTTAGATGAAATGTCGACATAGTATAAGCAGGCTGAAGTGAAACATGACTTTTCTTTGTATTGAGATGTCACAGAGACAAATTGACCCACTGCGATATAAGTGACAAAGTATAACCTCAATAGCGGTTTTAATTGACTTAACATGCTCAGTATCACTTGCAAGATCAAAAAACATGAAATGACATTTCACTTGTTAAAAATCTGTTGAATTAAACAAACTGCGGATTGGAATAAATAAACCAGCTTTTACATGCAATCTCTCTCATAACATGACTAATTTTTTGCTTTGAGCAGTCGGGTAAAAACGATAGATTCAATTCAACGGAATGAAAGGTGGGCACGTTTAAATTGTAAGGCACGAAACCGCCTTCTATGCAACACGAGCCGGAATAGCTCAGGCATCGTCAACCTACAGTGTCCGAGATGGTCAAAGCCCGTTCTTTATGACCTTCTGAAGCGGGAAGCCTTTTTTGAGAAACCCTGACATCCACATACAAAGAGAAGCCGGGCGACCGGTCGGAGAACTGGTCGACATGTACCTGTGCAGCGGAGCTTTTGTCAGAGAGTCTTCCTGCAAGGGGGCCGGGGGCGGGGCTTAGGAGGGGGAACACGTGGTCGCTTTGGCGGGAACACAGGGCACAGAAAACGCAACACATATAGTAGAATATATGCTTTATTTCTTAGAATAATGTACACTATTTTTTATTAAAGCTTGCTTTACCAGTCTTAAGCCTAGAAGGTCTTCCATGACCGACCAAGCACAGATAAAATGCAACACATGAGTATTAATATCAGGCATCATAATAGATCATACTTAACACTTTGCAATATATTTACATATAATTATGAGAATTATATTTGATATCTACTCACTACATAGAAGAAATAAGGGAAAATCGAATAATATGATTTTTATATGACATACAAATATAATGGAAGACAAGATCAAGCAAAAGCTGATTTTAAATGAACTAAAAGTATACAACATATTGTTTTCAGATTTCCACTGCTCCAAGAACATTCTAGCGTTAGATATCCGAAAACAGCTAATACCCTTAAAATGAAAAATGAAAATAATATTAAAAAATAAAATAAACTTAAAAATTATGTGGGACGTAACAAGTGCGCTATCACAGAAAAAAACACGAGTCGCTCTTATCAGTTGTGGACCAGGCGGCGCCCTGTCGCATTTTTAGTGGCACCAACAACTACCATGGATTGAAAAGTGATATTTTTAGTTGGTTTAAAATTATACAATCTGATTTGACTTTTCGAATCCACAGACTCATTAACACGAAGAATTTTCCAACTGCAGCTTTCAAAACAAGGGAGATCACAGAGCCGCGATCTAGAACATATTCCCGGGGTGAGTGTGGGGGAGCAATATCCATCCGGGAGCCCTTACATATTTTAGAAATAGTAAGAAAAAATAAAAATAGTTTGCCTAAAACAAATGTCTATTCATATGGGAATTCTACTTTTTTACGTAATGTGACCAGTATGTGGTGATAGTTTTCAATATTAAATTGAGTTAAATTACAACAAAAAAACGGGGATATGGCGTGGGGGACATGGCCCCTGGATCCACCACTACGAGATTCCGAGAATTAAAAGCTGCAGTTGGTTGTCTTCACGCGCCTGACGTTCTTTGATACTTATTTTAATGAGATGCGAAGCGATGTCGCGGCGACGGCAGCAACCGGTCCACACGTGGCTGGCGCGGAGCGCTCGTGCATCAGGTACTCGCGGAGCAGGCGGCCCCCGCCCACCCAGGCAGCGCACGCGCCGGGCGGCCGCCCCGGCGCCCACGCCCGAAAGACAGCTCCTCCTCTTCTTCTTCAGCTCACGGATCAGGTCTGGCGACTCTTTCAGTGCGTTTATTTTTCCTCCGCCGAAAGCACGCCGCGCTTGCAGTTGATAATGAACCGATTGGCGTACTTTGTGGGTGGCTGAGGAACGTTCCTACGTTGCCTTGGCGATTTGGGCCGGCAGCAAGTACTCCGGTGCGTAGGAAAAATGCTTTCTTAATGACAGGTTAGGATGAGGAGAGGATGTGATAGGTGACAAGATGCGATAAGTCGGCAGTTGTCATATGGGTGATACGTTGAGATTGGGAGAGGAAGGAAACGGAAATAGTGATTTCAAGGAAGTGGTGATTACATGATTTCTTGATTCTAGGGTGATTCGATGTAACAGTGACGAGATTAATAGGCGGAGATGATGGCAGATGGGGTGGAATACTCAGCTGATTGTGAGTTATTTGCAGAAAGGGACAAGGAGGTATTACGAAGGTTGGTATCGAAGAGAAATTTGACGACTGAAGAGGCTGTGAGATGATTTGAAAGATAATGAATTGAAAGCAGGATCATTAGATCTGAAGATGAAGAACGTTTTATAGCGTAGTGAGCGTCGTGGTGAAGCAGGCGTCGTGGAGAAGTTGGCGCCCTCCAGGGCGATGTGGCTCACAGCGCCGCCTTCGCCCGTCGCTCCCGCTCGCGTTGCTCGTTGAGCCTGTTCTCATTGGCGGCGTTGTCGTCATCGTCGTCGTCGCCTTGCGCCTCCCGCGGCGCCCACGACACCCGACAGGCCACCAGCGGCTGCAGGCGGCCCCAGAGCGCGCTCAGGTCGACGCGCGCCGACCCCACCACGGCCCGGGGCAGGCGCGGCGCGCGCAGCGGCTGGCCCGCCGCCAGCGGCGCAACGCCCCCTGCGCCAGCGGCACGGACGAGGAGGAGGAGGCCGTGGCACCGGCCCACGCGCCGAGCTCCACGCACATGATGAACTGGAGGAGAGCGGAGCGAAGTGTGTAGCGCGATGCGGCCGGGCGAGTCTTATACTGGCGGCGAACGGCCCGACACCTGGCGGGCACGCCGCGAACGCGTTCCCGCGCGCGCGCCGAGCCGGCGAGTACGGTCCGGCGCGCGTTTCGCCCGGGGCGGGGCGGGGTGGGGAGGGAAAGGGGGCGGGGAGGGCCGCAGCGTGCGGGCGGTTGGTGCAGGGTGGGCGCGCTCTGGTGGAACGGGGAGGGCTGTTGGCGTGGCCGAGCGAACGCGGAAACCTTTGTCGTTCCCTTCCCATTAGAATGGTCTGGGATCTGATCATTGAGGTCCAAGACATTAATGAGTTAATGACAGCGGTGATGTTGTGGTTTATGATGATTACGTGCTGGATTTCGATACAAATGCGTATTCCCCCCCCCCCTCTGGCCAGAAAGTATGCTAACATGTGTGTATGAAATACCCAATTTCTAATCATGAAAGCATGATTTTGTTGTGCCTCCTAATGCATATTTTGCAAGTTTGTTTTAATAAGCATCATATTTCTGCAAATTGCTCAATCGAACGCATTTTTTCTTTAAAATGTTTGCCACTATACGTATTCCATTCTATTTATTGAAATCTGTTAATTTATTGTTCAACTTTGTAAAGTAGATATGAATTTATGAGTTTCATTGTTGCTAATATCAACTTTCTGTACCTCAAAAAATGCGTGATATTTCATTGGGAAATGACGATTCTATAGAGTATACACACACACACACACATGTGCCATTGAGTTCGCCTTGAAAGTTCTTAGCGCTGATATCATTTGCGCAAGTCTCTTGTATTGCCTCCTATCCAAAATAAGACAATGGGGTTTCATAAAAAAATTCGCAAATTGGATGCGAAACAGAAAATTACTTCTCTTTTCTCTGTATGAATATATTACTTTATAGGACATTTTTGAGTGCATCCTTTTTTGTAAATCTTTCCTGAATAAACTCTTGAATGCTTAAAGTACTATCGGAACATACGAACAAATCACCTGGTGTTGAGGAAACAATGAAGGATGGGGAGACGCGAGAAGCGGAAGGAAACCTGACGGAGCTAGTGATGCATCATTGAAAGCAAAACATCAGTGTTATTGAACTCGATGTTCAAATTAAACCATATATGTTAATGACGCATCGACACAAAACCATCGATATTTTAAACATCGATGTTTTAAATGTGGTTTAGTAAATCCTAACTCTAAAGTTGTGTGCAACTAAGTAAATTTGAGTGACCATGTTTTCTAGTTTTTAATTATTTTTTAAACTGAAAACAAAGGTAAAAATAATCATAACAAAGGACATTTGATGATGTACAAACAGCGTTCGTTTGAACACAAAAAGTGGCAGTTACTATTTCATATTTTAACTTTTAGATAATTGTAATCATGAAAATTTTTCATTCTCAAACAACAAAAATTTAAAAAGTGCGAGCACAAAACATCGATAGTAAAAATATCTTCTACTTTTCAGGAATTAGGCCAGATTACTTCACTCTATCCGCCTTGATGGACCAGGATATCTTTTTTTAGCTGGTCGATAATTGTACGTCACTTTTGGGAGCCTGTCATCTTCCATCCTTCGCAGATTTTGTGCCCACGCTGAACTTTGTTTTCATCTTGTCTAATATGGAGAAAATATTGAGGTATTTTCGGATTCTTTCGTTTCTAAACTGGTCTAGGAGGCTACAGACTTTTACCGTATTACTAGACTATTACTCTTAGAAATCGGATTTCGGAAGCTTGTATATTACTTCTTTTCTTTCTGGTCTATACGCATGCCTCGCTCCTGTACAGCAAAGCTGGTACTGACGTCACTTTATATATTATTTAGTTGGAAAAAATCGATCGATCTTTTCATAAAAACATTGATATTTTGAAAACATCGACATTGATCACACATACCGCGAGCTTTCTTTGACCACCACAATTTTCCGTTAGGACTTCCCGGAGATTCAGCTCTGGGTTCCAGCAATGGAAGATGTATGCGCTAGACATTACGACACGAGCTGTCTCTCATCCAACTAAGAAGCAATTCAAGGGAGTGTGAGAAAGGAAAATCCCTCCTGCCAAAAAGCAATGTACATTTTTACAAGTTAATGAATTGTGCATGTCAAATTATATTGAATCAACTTAACACAAGTAGATTAAATCTTTGCATGGAAGACATTCTTATAAAGAAGTAGTAGATTGCTGGTCACAAATGCTAGTTTCATTTTGCAACGGGACGGTTTCAAATATATTGGTTTAAGGGCAATTGACAGGGCAATGGTATGCATTCAATACACCAAAATTACTCTAAAAGATATGACATGACGATTCTTAAAATTTGAAAATCACAGAAACTTGCTCTAGCATCAACAGGATTTTTAAAAATATCTGTAGTATTGGGATGTGTCATCAACACGGCCGAAGGTTCTTAGGTAATTACATGACATCTACGGGTGGTGACAAAAGGAAATAATAGCCTGTTTGATTTGTTTCTGCTAATTTAGATAACACTGAAGTATACAATTTTCAGTAAACTAAATACAACCACGCATCTGCACAGGCACATGCATTCCTTTCCATTTGTAAACGAACAACAGATCTGAAATACTGGTGAAAGCTGCTGTTAACAACTGTATTTATCGTGACCTGATGATGAAACATGTAAATGCTAAAACGATATTTATTACGCTAAATATCTCGCAATCAATGTTCCGCGGCGGGTTGTCCCTTGTTTGATGATGACATCAAAATGACAAGGTTTGTGTGAAACATAACCGTAAGGTTTGCCTTACTCGATCATAGGTTTTCATTAATGTGCTGTTCTTTCTCAACGAGAAATTTCCAGGAACCCAAAAGTTTCGCTCACTTTTTAACATAGACTGATTTGTGACATTATGTCACGTCAAAAACATGTTAATAAATGTTAGGTAGACATAAATGAAAATACGTACGCAAGAAACTGTGATTAAGTGTGTAATAGTCAATTCGTAATGTATTCAAAAATGTAATATTTGTTAATACTTACTAAATGTTTGTTAGTAAAGTGTTTAAAGATTCTCTGATTACTGGCTTAGCGTATTGTATCTGGCGAGAATTCTCAAGTTCCAAATAATTTTTGTGCAATGGAAATTCAGAAAAAAAATTGTAAACATAATTCAATTGGTTAGCCCGTCTGTCCTGGGGTATAGCTCTTCGTGAAAAATGAATCAATAGAAGTACTTATGAAAGATTTTTTGTATGTTTCATTGCAAAATTATATTTAGAGATTCATATTAAATGGATATTCATATTATACTGAGAAAGCGGCATAGTTATTTACATATAGTTTTCGTGACTTGAAACTCCCTTTCCCTTTCTTCGCACAAATTTCCTTGTTTAGAAGTTTCCCAAAATATTCTCGAAGAATTCGGCTAATCATAGTGCTTGTCGACAAGAATTGAATGAGCTATTGATCTCCCACATAGCGAAACCCTCAAAATAGCGTTTTAGCTTGAACTTCATCGCTGCACTATTTTTTTATTCCCATTTTCTCCGCTCGCAACCAACACAACAAAAGTCTTAAACAGTCATTTTATATTGAAGTCATATTGAATCTAATTAGTACGTCGGGAATTGAAGTGAAATTAAATTTTGCTAGGTAATTAGTCTCTTCTTCAAACTGCGCCATCCTGACGAGGAACACCGAGGATTTCTCATCCTTGGAAAATCCAAACCCCCAATTGGCTTCAGACGCACGAGCTCGAGTTGAGACGGCTGTATGCTAGATCCCGCGCTGCTGAGAAGTGCAAATTATATTTCATTAAAAAAATTGATAATTTTGTCCGATACGACGGTAGGATGCTAATTTTAACGAGTACCATAAACCATTTTTTCACCAACAATACAAACTCTACTCAATAAACAAAACCAAGAATGGTTAAACGTCAAATTGTACGTTTGCTCGAATGTAACGCATCTTTAATTGTTATTTAATTGTTTTATTGAGATCGTCGTCAGGCTGAAAAAAATGAAAAAAACAGCATACTTTGAAATTACGTTGGAAAGATGGACCGCGCGTGATTCTTCTCTTCATCTCCTCTTACAATCACACATTATTTCCACTACAGCTACACATGCATCTCTTACATTACACTTTCGTGCCCTACACTGCCACACATGTCAGGAGTTGGAACTTTTGCCGACTGGGGCGGTGGCCGCTATGGGGAGATACCTAGAGGGAAAACCCCCCAAGCCTACGAGCAGTTTGGCGTCAGATCACCCTTCCAACGAGGAAGAACACAATCAGGATATAACATGCCCAAAACGTACAGGTGTACCTTAAGGACGGAAACAGTAAATTCTCACTCGTACTCGCATCGCAGAGGCGTTCTGGGGTAAGGATACCAATACTAGTTTAAATATTGGCTTACAGGCCTCCAACCTAATGTCGTATAACCATGAAACAGGTTACGTTGATTAATTGTTTGTTTCTGGGCGCGTTTCGTAATTCCCACAGTACATGTTATACCCCTGGAGGTGGCGGTGTTCCTCACAGCTTGAATGTGAGATCCGGCACCAACTTATAAGTCAGATTCCAGGGGCTGAGTGGGTTTCATAAGTTTTTGGTCTCATAAACTAATATTCTTTTGAAGAATATACTCTGAAGCTTTGTCCGCAAAATGGTAAAAACCTTTTCTCTTCCGCGATGAAAAATATTTCTTTCTCGAAGGACTATCTTTAGTTTTGAGAAGGAGACGTCGCTGGATGCCAAATGCACACAGTAGGACAGTTGGTCCATCTTTTGAAGATAAAGTTTGAAGTGCAGGCTGAGAATTTTGAAGTGCGCGAGTGCATTGTCGCAAAGAAGCCACGCCCTTCAATTTCAGGTATCGCACCCAACTCCGGTCCCTCTCTCCACAACTTCTTGCAGACAACAACGAAATGTAAGGCTATCCATTGCTGCGAAGGTTTTTCCATTATTGAGCATTATCTTGGTCAGGCCCGAAACTTATGGAACTCCTCCAGTGTGGCACTGTATCGGCCGAAACAACCTCTTAGCTTCCGAGTGTGGCACGTGTGGCAGTGCAGTGCGATGCATGTAACTATGTGTATATGTGTCAGAGGAGAGGAGGTGGCAATTTATTTGTTCCAATGTTATATTGTTCTATTTGAAAATGAAAATTTATCCCAATCTGTTTTCTATTTGACGACCGTGTTCTCGTGACTATTTAGCGAAACGATTGGTTGCGTACATATGGAGCTCTATCTGCCGTAACAGATGTTTATTGTAATTTCCCTCAAATTTTTCCTTCCTTCACATAGTATCCTTGTCACAAAATGTACTCGTAATTATCGCCTTCCATGCCCTTTTCACTACGAATTCTCAACTTATATTTGATGTCGGTCTTTTTAGATAGCGCGGATCAGATAAACTTACGCTTACTGTTTTTTAATTTATTTTCATTTGAGGTAGCCAACAATGCCAGCCTATCTACATCAGCATCAATTTTTCTATCATTTCCGTTTTTGTAATATCCCTATAAATGAAACAATCATCGCAAAAAACAAGGTATTTTTTATTCAATTCCCTTCCAAATATTATTAATTTCCTATAGTCTAAGACCTAGGAAACTTCACTTCGGACGTTGCGTTGGCTTCCAGTGAAAAATAAGTCCAATTCACACCCGCTGATTGCACGATATGGAACATACACGAATCCAAAGAGCATATCCACGGCCTATGTTCAGCGTACTAATTGTTGGGATGAATTCATCATGAGGCACAGGTCAAACGTTTTGGTGAAGTTCACAATAGCTGCATGAACGATGTCAAGAGAACCAACAATGTCCTGATTGGCGATGACTACGTGATTCTCACATGAATACCCTTTTTTAAAACCGTGCTGGCCTTCGTAAATGATTGTGATATTATCTCATTTACATTTGTATGTTCCATACCACTATATATTGCATTTACTTAAATACTACAGGCGTAATACTGACTGATTGAGAAATAATTAACGACAATTTGACGTAAACCTTGTTTGAAAATTGCAATCAGTACAGCTTCCCCTTCCCATACCGAAGAATGATTGAAATGTTCATTGAGATCTCGAAAAGCCTCAAAATATTGATTTTTTTACCTGCCGCCCCTGATTTGAACTCCTTATATTCCGTATGGTCCGATTGATTTATTTTAATCTAGGCATTTATTCTTCTAAGTGATTCCGGAGTTAGTACAATCATCCTTCAGTTCCATTTACGACGTGATGGGCTTCTTTTTCTCCCTATAAACTCACACGAAAAATTGATGAATTGCATTTCCTTTTTTCTTCTTTTTCGTCTTTCACAAAGTCTCTCTTAACGACGGGATTTCTTCTTCATACCCTTGCGAATTTGTATGAATTTGAATGACATTGTTCAGTCCTTACTTTCTTCTGGAAGGATCGTTTTTAAAAAATCTTCCTGATCTATTACTTTTACCTCCAATTATTTAGACATTCAATGTTCAAATCGTATCTAATGAAATGGCTAAAGGATACTGATATATATAGTTAATACATAACTAAATATTACTAAGATATTGAGGATGACGATAAATATGAGGGTCCCGCCGGAACTAATTTCCAATTTTTACCATCAATTTCCCGGAGATATATTGCGCTATTGGAATGAAATCAACACGCTTTTGGTAGAAAGTTGTATGGATTAAAAAAAAATATTATTTTGATGAAAGTCGTCATCAATTTGAAGATGTTATGAGAAACAAAAATCGTGCATATTTAAATTCTACTTCAACGAGTAGGAGAGAAGGTTGGGGTATTTTTTTTTCTTTCATTGAAATAAATTGTAATTTGCGTAAAACAGAAAATTATTTTGTATATTATAGAAAATAGGAATAAAATGTAGACTAAATTAAGCCGGACAAAATACACTACGTCTCAATGCAAACCCAATCGAAATTGAATTGGCAGTTTCCGACAATAGCCCGGAAAAACAGGTAGACTTGCAAACAGAAACGAAGGGATAGACTGAAGCAGACTGTCTGTCGGATTGATCGCTATAAAGACTGATTCTGAATTTCAGGCACCTCGGCAGAGACACTAAAAGACTGATAGACTTAGTATCGTTTTGAAGGAAGATTTTTGAAAATGTGTTTGCCACCGGAACTTGAATTTCCATCAATACCTCGAGAGCGAATTTTCGCCCGATTAACTCCGCAAACTTGCACATAAAACTCCGCAGCCGCCACAATCAAACCCAACCGGCCCCGTCGGTCTGCAGGGAAACCAGCGCAGGAAGCGGCCGGCCGCCCGGTCCGTGGGCGCGCAATCCAGCCCCGATGCACCTGCGGCGCGGGCCGGTTCTGTCCCCAGCGCCGCGCCGCGCCGCCCGGCGAAAGCGGAATCAGCGGCGGGAGGAAGCGGAAGGGGACGCCGAAAAGAAGCAAGGAAGGAAGACCGAGGAAAGGAAGGGGGAGGAAGAAAGGATGGCAGGCGATGGAAGCATGAGAGAGGAAGGAAGAGTGTCAGAGGAAGCAAAAGGAAAGAAGATAGAAGAAGGAAAGAAAAGGGACGAAGGAAAAGAAAGCAAGGAAGGAAGAAAGAGCGAGGAAGAAAGGAAGGAAGGAAGAAATAGCGAGGAAGAAAGGAAGAAAGAGGGAGGAAGGAAGGCAGAGGAAGGACAGAAGAAAGGGGGAGAAAGAACGCATGGCAGAGGAAGAAGAAAAAATGAGAAGGAAGGAAAAGAGACAGAGTAAAAGAGAGGAAGGAACAGTAAAGGAAGAATGAGAAAGAAGTGAAGGAAATAGGAGAGCATAAAGAACCAGCTATTTAGTTTGTGTCTAAAATCCGCTACGGAAGGAACGTGAGGCCTGGGACCTTCCTGTCTCACCTGAGATTATGCAGCGGCAACTAATGTTGTCACTGAGCATTCACGGCAGGGTGGAGGAGAAGAGGAGAAGAAAATATATGAAGAGAAGGAAGAAAAGGAAATGGGAGATTTCTTTCTTCGACTGACAATTGAATTAAATGTTATATAAGGGTGAGATACGAGGTTTATCATTAATTTTGAAGAAGTGGTAAAAGAAGAGGAAACAGGAGACATATTTTCTTCAAATTTGGTGACATAAAATAAATAATACTTTGGGAAGTGGGGAGGCATTTAAGATTAAATTAATTATTTCACGTTGAATTTTATTTTCATTGTTGACAAATCTACGGTTTTACTCACACAAAAAGAAAGAAACTCATATCATCCACGGTTTAAGATCTTATTCGCCTTTTCTTACAGACTGAATTTTGTTGCATCTTTAAGAGTTTTTATTAGTATTTTATCTACGTGTATGATTTCGTACTCTAGAGTTTTTTTATTTTATCATCTTCTCCAGGTTTAAAAATGTATTAACGCATTTTAAAATAATATTATATGCAACCAGCTTGTCAGAGGTAATAACACAAGTGCTTTGGAATTTATCTGAGAATTTCCAAAGCGCGTATGGTATTTAATAGGACTATTGAATGAGTGAAATTATGTCCAACAGAGTTCCAAAATGCGCCAAATATTGAAAAGTACTGAAAGCGACGTTACAATCAAAAACCAAAGAGGTTCATATGCTGTTTATTGGACGTCGACACAGCGATCGTTGTACACTAAGATAGATGAGTCACAGTATGATTGTCCAATAGGAATAAGTGGTAAGAAAAATTGAATGGAAAAAGCGATAAACTTTTTGAGATACACCGCCCTGATTAGAGCATTTTGTATGTATGGTTAAACACTATTGGTTTTAATGTCACGAGTGGAATAGTCATGTTAAACTTTATTGCATGAGTACATGTTTTTGTATATGAGTACGAGAGACTTTGGTAGCCAGTCTTCAAATTTCTATGAATGTAATAAAGTAACATTATAAACGCGTTGTGTACGTTATGTTTTTGCATAGCAGCATTATAAATTTGTGAGCAAATCATAGTTAATTTTAGAAAATAATTTTTTGTGATAATTCGGGTTTTCGACATTTGTGCGAAAAAAAGTGATCAGCTGTTCGATTTAACGCTACCTCACAATGACTCTCTCGCCGAGATTGGCTGAACGTGAAATATCGCATTTATTTGTCCCATAAACAGTAAATGCCTCATTATCTGTGACATAAGATGTCATTTTATTCGTATGTCAAGAAAGGTAGTTAATAATGTTATTATATAAAAAATATTATTAAGGTATATCATTAGAAGGGAATCGATCAGACGTCATATACCAATTTCATTGGGCAAGAGGGTGATGGGGTGGCGAAATAGATCAAATACTTTCTCTTTTTCACCTCATCTACATCACTTACGAAGATATCTCTCGTCGCTTAATTTTTAAAAACCGAGGAGAAGTTAACAAAGAGGAATGTTAGGCCTAAATGAAGAAAAATGGAGGACCATAAACATTATCACCATTCTGTCGTCAACGTTCTGACCTACTTCATAAATCACTTCCTTCGGTTTATGGCCAAGATGTGAGCTAACGGCAACTGTGGAACTGGAATTGCCTTCATTTTTGAGCAGCGAGATCTTCGTGGTCAGACCTGCTCTCCCACCAAACCGTTGCATTCATAATTCAAAGAAATGTCCCTTGTTCTTCCTTAAACGAAACGTAAATAATTGTTTTACATACTTACGCTAAAAAAATTAAAAAAGACCGTATCTTTGCTTTTTATTCGTGTGTGTTTGATAACCGAATTGTAAATGATAAAATCTAAAAACATTTCATTAAAACTTATTAAATAGAAGAATGTGAAAAGCGGTTTTATAAAAATAACACCTGATTATAAATTAAAATCCCGTATCGCGAACTAAAATCCCATTTCTTATAAGAATAAGAAATTTACCAAAGTAGCCTTGCATAAACAAATTAATGTAATTCAAATACTCCTTGTAATTTGTAAATATTAAAATAGTTTTTCCAAATAATCATCTAAGCTAAGAAGGGAGAATGGCAGACATGGGTAAAAAAAGAATAACAATGAAAAAACATTAATAACACTAAGAAGATGGCGAGGAAGACCATGAAGAAAATACGAATATGAAGACGGCGACGACGTCTAAGACGAAGAATGAAGAAAACGAGGAAGGGGAAAGAGAAGAGGAAGAAACAGTTATACGAGTAGTATAGTCCTATTCCGGCTCAATCTGACTACAGCGTTTTGCTGGCGCTATGCGCCTCCTGCTTCCAATATCAGGGGTACTAATCTTGAGAAACAGTTTTTATCGAGAACTAGAAATTTCAAAGAATGTCAAACAATTAATTGCTATTTAATTCTTAATTACTTAGCATTCATCACATTTTTAAACTTTTGGGTTGTTGTTTGATTGCTTTATTGGGCAACCAATTTCTTTTCATGTTCATGAAATACTTGATAACTTCAGTATTTTCATTATAAATGCGTAAGAAAAATAATGTAAATAAATTGAAACATTTAATTTTTAAAATTATTGACCTCTGTTAACAATTGGTTTCCGCAAATTTTCTCTTTCCACATTGTAGATAAAAGATTTTTGTTATCGATTCAATAAAAAATTATAATTTCAAAATCTCTAAAATAAAAATGTATCTCTCAGGATTTACACCAAAGAAAAAGAGTAATTTTTAATTTAATCGAAACGATTTTTCGAGAATTTAAATATCAAACGGATGATTAATCGAATTGTACAGTTTTAAATATAATTTGATATTGTTACGCCTTGGTCAGATCTAGTCCTAACTAGAGCAAATGCAGAGATAGCGCCTTGCTTTGCTTCTGGACGTAAAAGTAGCTTCACTACGCGCACATTTTGTCGAACTCTCCTTTTGCTTGTAATGGTAGGAGTATAGGTAAGGGAGAATTACTATTTTGTTAGCAATGCAGAAAAATCATACCTGCAATTCGTTTTTACTGTTTTTTGACTAAATAAATCGAAATCTAAACTGGCCTTGCAGCCCGCACCTCAGTACTCCCAACACCGCCGAAGGAATGAAGTGGATGTAAACAAGGGAAGTGCGCGATACAAATTTTGTCCTAGCTCTTTTTAAATAGTATACGCTTGAAACAAGGTTTTGTGAAACTGAAGTAAATGCCTTTAATGTACAGTAGAAAATAGCATGTAAACGTATAGTACGTGTTAATTTATTTTACATTATGAGTGTTAATTCAAATGTGAGAGTGGATGAAAATATTGTCCGATCTTGAGGATCATAATTGATACATAGACACACGAATAAGCAGACGTAGCGGTTGCGAAAGACGAAAAAGAAGAAGAAGAAGATCAAGAAGAAGAAGAAGAAGAAGAATAACACGTGGGGAAGAGTAGAAGAAGACGAAAAGGGTGCTATAGATGTATATCCAACTGAACTGATGACTCGTAATAAAGACTTTCATTTATGCTGTATTTAAAATTTATTTATATTTGATAGTTAAATTTATTTCTAACATAACTGAGATTTATTGACGGACTATCTTTAACAATAAATTAACAAAAAATATATTTGTGAATATATAGATGGCCAACTCCAAAATTTAAGTTCGAGACACTGCCGTTTTAAAGTTTAAAAAGTCTAAAAATGGCTGTTTTCTTTATTTGGATGTAAATGTTTCATTCATAACTACATTATTAATAATACATTTTAAATTTAATACACGTAACTTAAGCGTTATTAAACTTTAAAACGGCAATATCTCAATACTCAAAACTTTTTTTTCCCCTTTTGGAGTTGCCTTTTGGAATTGGGCCGTCAGTAATTGATGGGCTCCATGATCCCATCCCGTAAGGAGCGTCAACGAACAATTTGTGCACGCAGTGCGCAGGGCCGCAAGTGGCCTTTCTCCGCGCCGCCCGGCACTGCTCCCACTGTGCGGCGCGGGCGCGCGCTGGGCACGGGCGGCGGCGTGGGCGGCGCGGGGGGCGGTCGCCCGCCTGGGAGGGGGGAGCTCGCGTGCCAGGTGCGTGCCCGGGCGACGCGTGGGAACGCGCGGCTCGGCTCCGGCAGCGGCGACGGCGACGGCTGCTGCCGCTGCGCTGCGGAGACCGTGGGAACGCGCGTGGCAGACACACGACCATCTGCCGCGCGCCGTCGCCGCCGCCGCCGCAGCCGCCACACGGAAGACGCCTTGACGCGCGGGGGAAGGAGGAGGAAACGCACAGATAAGCGCAGGGGAGGGGTGGGGGAGGGGAGAGGGGACGAGAGCGTGCACGCCACGCGAGCGACGCGCGACGCGTATTTCGCGGAAGGAAATGAACACGCGATGGCCTCAGGTAGACGCGGAGGAAGGGAAGGAAATCCAGGGGAGATGAGGAACGTCTCAAGTGCACCGATTCTGCTCAATACTAACACACATATTATTGGTCTGCAGCTGCAAAAATGCTGCTGAACAAAACCTCATTAAATGCTTTTTCAATATGTAGTATCCACTTTGCCAAGAGCAATTAATAAAATACTCTTGTGTAACAGTTAATTCTCCCAAATGCATTCACCAATACTGCAATAATGTGTTTGTATGTACAAATGCAGAAGAAGTGCTCAACATACTAGCAAGAAAAAAAAATTAAACAAAAAAAAAAAAGAATCTTTAAAAAATCGATTTTCCGCATCTTCCTCATAACTTCCTCTAAATCACGTATATTACTCCGTACATACGTACGTATACGAGAATGTGCTCTTCCGTTACGCAACACTGAATAGCTATTATTTAATTGTCCTCATACTTGGAGCCTTACTGCCGCATGACGCCAGCCATGACACGTTGAGAATAAGTGGAATAAAACTCAAATACTTGAATTTTTCAGACTAAATTAACTAATTCAAAGTTCAAACTAATTCGTTGTTTTTGGATATTTCCTTCTTATCTCACGACACCTCCCTCTTGGACGGAATTGTCAAAGCGAAAGAATCGCCAACCCCTAACCCCGAAATTGAATAGCATCGATAAATGATATGTAGAACGTTTTTGAGTACATCCAGTTCATAACTCTAAATATTGAAGTACGTAAATGTGGTACTGAGCAAGTGAAAGTTCTCCATGTTTAAATTAGAAGTTCTATGTTCTCTAATCATGTCCTCTACGAGAAGGTCCTTGAGGTTGAGTTGCAATCAAACGGAACTAATCGATTTGTGTTATCGAGAAGAATCCGAATGAGCGTGTGTTTACCACTGCGAGTGCCTTAAAACCACCAAAACGCTTTTTGTTGATTAAAACAATCAAAGAAGTGAGATTTTGTAGAATTTCGATAGAACCGTCAGGAAGTATCCGACAAAAGATCAGCTGCTGAGCCGCAATCAGTGACTTCTCACTTGCTCCGAAGAGGGGACCGGAAGAGATCCAACCACGAGTGACGGACAGATACGCGCATTTCACCCGATTACTACACGTTAGATAAGCGCAACGCCCGCATGCCACCTGAAACGCGTTTTAGTGGCTCAAAAACACGTTTTTTAGATAAATGTCTTGGAACTTTCTGGATGGATCAGCACAAAAATGATAAATTTCTCATTAAGAATCACAGATGCATTGAATGACATCTCATTTGTCTCCATTGGCATCCCGGAAGTGGTCAAATTGTGTGTGAATGACAGACGGAGGGACACAGGTTACTCGATTACTATAAGATGATTGTTACGCGAATACATAATCCAGCTTGTAGATGTAGCAAACTCATGACAGCACTATGCGGTTACATGGACTTCGCAAAATTTGGCCCGTTATGATATTACGAGGGAAGAACTATTTCTTTGGCCCAATCAAATCCTGTTATAGTAATTGTTAAGCAATCCGAGCCCGTCCGTCACTATTGTAAGATTACTTCCGGTCCACGAATCAAGGCAAATAAAGTGTCCTTTGATGCGTCTCTATCTACTCGTACGAAATCCTATCTCCTCACGGGCAACCATTCAAAAATTTGTAAGACATTACTCTAAAAAGCGTGCTTTTTAAGAAACAAAAGGCGTTTTGGGTGACTTACTTTACCTGAAGTTGATCAATATCTCATTCGATTCCTCTCGACAATACAAATCATTTGGCACAATTCTTTGCCTGTTCCCTCTGGGATATTCTGGAAGAATTCTAGACAATTCTGATTTTTAATGGTTAAAATAGATGGATCTCTAAATACGTAAATGAAACAAAAACGAGAATCTTTGTAAGACAAAATTAGATGCACATGAAAAGAAGTGTTTTTCTGCAGAAAATTCGCCGTTTTCCTGTGCACAATTACATAACTTTCTCTTCTTACTCAGTGCAGCGGAATAAAAATGAACGGAGAGTTGTTTAATGAATTAGTTGATTATTCATCAATTAATTTATTAATTTGTTCGGGGATAGTTTTAGCAACAATTAAGTTAGCAAGAAGAAGAAGAAGAAGAAGAAGAAGAAGAAGAAGAAGAAGAAGAAGAAGAAGAAGAAGAAATTATAAATGTTTGTTCTATAAATAGGAGAGTGGGAAAAAGGATATCAGTAGTCATGTCAAGTTTTCATATGTTCAAAAATTAATTTTTGCATAACAATTACTTTCAAATGTTCATTTATTTATTTTCTTGAGATGAAGTACGATCGTAATTATTTTTTTGGCACAAATAAAAATTCTGGTAAAACAATCTAGTACATGTAATTTAGAATGGTTCCAATTTTATTTACGATGTTGACAGTGCCACTGTGGAATTAGCATCACAGGATCATAGCATCATTAGGATTTGAAATTTGCTCTGCTGATGGTTTCTTCTCACCTGATCATTTCGTCAGCGTCGGCAGTGCAGAGGGCCGTGCCCTGAGCTGCTCCCCCCCCCACCTCCTGCAGAGCCGGTTTCGCCGCCGCCTGCGAGCGGGTGAGGTATTTTTAGAAGCTGCAATGAAGTCGCTACTGATTGCAGTTAATTGGAAGAATGGACGCGGCGCGGCTGCCCTGGCGGGCGGAGCGGCGGCAGCCGCTGGGCGTAGACGAACTGGACACGGCGTGAAGCCATCGACTGCGGTGCCTCTGACCAGGACAAGCCATGGAGCTAGGTTGAATTCAGTCGCTGCCCGGGAGAAAATTCTAGCGGCAGGCTGCAGAGTGGTTGTTTCCGTGGTTTCTCCGATCAACACCAGGCGCCTGCCGGAGCAGTACATTAACAAATGGGCCACGGACCGCGTGCGATTTTTCCTTCCTTCCTTGGCCCATCCTCATTCCTTACTTCCACACTCACGTGCACTACAATATCATTTGTCGGGAGACGAGTCAGACACCAGTCCTGGTTGCACCTCTGCTAATATACAATAATACAGAGATATCTTTGTACATAGAATCTAAATGGCAATAGTGTGAAATCTACACTAATAAAAGGTAAATTCAACGTCATGTAACTGACAGCGACACCACAAAAAGTAGTGAATGAATAGATTCGAAAGTTGTACATGCTCTTCTTCAGGATTTTCATATGTCCTTGCAAAGTTTGGTAAAGATAAATACAGAACAAAGGGGAAAAATAAATAAATTAAATATGTTTGAAAATGCATCACGATCATTATTTTTCTCCTGTGACTAGGAGCAGATTGGTTCTTAATATATTCCGCCAGAGGCAAATAGCGGTTCCAACGAGCACGTAATAATATTCCAAGATTTCTAAATTGTAATTGTTAAATCATTAAATGAACATTTTGTAACATCATTGTTTCAAGTTGTTAAAAAACAAAATTAATTAATCACGTTAACATGGTAGTAGTTTTCGCAATACACTGTAGGTAGGGCGTGTGCAGTCGTCACAGTCAAAGTGCATGGATTATCATTGATGTATTGTATTTGTTCAATGCATGTGATTCTGATTACAAGCAGATCCGACTCCGAGCTCTGACCGGACTGTTTGTTGGCGTTAGAGTTTATATATTAATTTATGTTAAAATTAGGTTAATACATGTTAAAATGTAGTTAATAATTAGATTAATATTATGTTAATATTAAGATTAATATTATTTAGGTTAATTAATTTTGAATCACATCAAATAGTCCTGGTTAACGTTTGTTGATTTTTAGGTGAACCGTAAGGATAGTATGAATAGTTAATGAATTTTTGCAAGCTCTTCTTTACGATTGCTGCAATAAACTTGCAAATTTTGATAAAGATTGGTAAAAAAAGTGCGGTTTCCAGCAGCAGAACTGATATCTGTAAGATAAACATGTCTAATTCTAATTGTAAAACAATTAAATGAAATTTTATAAATGTTGTAACTGTTTCTTGAAACTCTTATCATGTTGTTAAAAAATAAATTAAAGACATACACATGATATCTATTGTAACGTATTAGACAGCGTGCCTCATGGCATCTATTTGGGGACGCTTGGTAGAGGATTAGCCTAGCCACAGGAAGTAGGGTTTTTCCGTAAAGGGAAGAACGCGGAAACGGGAGACACAAGGCTTTGGGAGTATCCGGCCTATAGAAACTTTTCACTGTTATAACAAGCGAGGGGGTGGCGTGACGTAGTAGGTCACGTGGGCCTCGCCTATATAACAGAGTGTACAGAGCCGGTGGGTGGGTTCTGGAGACGGTGGGAGAACCTCGTGCGTGTGCACAAAACTTGGCGCCACGACGGTGCATATGCGAGCCATTCTCGCGAGGCTCGAGTCACTAGTTGACGAAGCCTGCGGACTTTAGGTCCTTGGGTGACTGCGGTCACGGGGGAGCGATGCTGTGTGCGTGCTCCGAGGTGAAGAGTGGTTGAGTGCCACGATTCACGCCGATTCTCAATCGGATAAGATCGCTCCTGCGATCGAGGCAAACCAGCCGTTGGTGCGCCAGAACGGACTTTGTGTCCCAGCGTGACATCCGGTCACGGAAGCTAGGCTTTGTGCGCGCTTCAAAAGTAGGAGTGGCGAATGCCACAATCAAAACCATCTTCAATCGGGTTTAGATCGCTCTCGCGATCAGGGGATAGTAGGTCTATCAGAGCTAGGGTGTAAGTAGATTATTAAGTGTATATATTTGTTTTGTTTTCTTGTTAATAAATATACTTGTTATACGAAAGCTCTGTGTCTGTGGTCGCTGTGAGTATCCATGACGTCACACTATGCAGGTGGGGTGAAGTGAAGGTGAATATGTAATGCAGATCACAGCATCACATATTGATTGCTTTTTTGTATTTCAGTCTATGCAATCTAGTGAATTGAAGCCGTTCGTTGTCAATATATTTCGATTTATGGTTGTTTAAATATATCGATTTATGGTGGTATTAATTGTGTTTGTAAAAAATGTAGATTTCTCTTGGATAAAATTTGCAATTTTTGGCAATACTTGTAAATTGAATAAAACTGAAAAGTATTGTTTTTTGTGTATTTTTGAAATTATTATGTATTTTTGTAGTTATTCATTTTTCATATTCTTTTTAATTTTCATATGACAAACAGTATGGACATGTAAATAGAGATCTCCACTTTGAGTCCCTCCAGAAAGCTAAGCAGATCTGTAAAACAAAATGAAAGAAAATTATATTAGTTTATTACAGTTTGAACCAATTACATTAAAAATTACACTCATAAACAGCGTGGTTTGTATGAAATTAATCGTTTTCGTCTTTAGCAAGGATAGGATATGAAGAACGCCCGGGCAACACTGGGTAGTTTGCTATTTCGAAAGGAAGTAAAGTGGTATACCGGTGTTCATTCCATTGCTCGCACAATAACAAGTGTAGAATGTGTGCAGTGAAATCTATCTGTAAACGTGTCGAACAGTGTTCCAGCTATCCACTCGGGAGAGTGAGTTCACGTGTTTGGGGGTTGGGAGTGTTTATATCTGGACTTTTAAAACAGGTTACAGAACTTTTTCCAGCACCTGCACTTGGCCCAACGCACCTCGAGCCGCACGCAGCACATTAACTCACTTGTTAGTAGCCGGTGGTAATGGCAGCGTCACAACCGGGCCAAGCACTGGACGACAAACCTCTCACTAACAACCGGTTACACCATCTCTTTTGGTAGTGAGAGTTCCTCGATTCACGCATCAAGCCGTATCCAGGATTTCCATCGGGGAGGGGAGCAGACAAAAGGAAATAATATTAAATTAATTATAAAATAATATGATTAATATTATTAGGGTAAAGTTCCCTAATGTGCTATACGTTCCTTACGTGAAATACCGAATTATCGTACCAGTATTGAGCTGACGTCTCGAGAAAATTTGGGAATTTTCGAAGGCGCCTGATCGAGTGTAGACAATGTTTTTTGAGTTGAAGCTCTTGAGTAAAGAGGCAGAGTGTTTTTTCTTCAGAGCGTCAACAAAAAATTTTGGAGCAATACACAAAAGAATTGTTGTTACTCTTGTGCCGTATGTATTACAATAATTATCTATATAGTATACGTGGGTTGTGTATCTAAAGTAATATCACAGAATATATAAAGAACATTGATGCAGATTTTGACCGCGCAACAGCTTGCAAGCACTGTGGCTGCTGTGCCCCTAATGTGGAATACGAGCATTGTCGTAATGTCGAACATTGTCCGAACGTTTTTGTAGGTGTTAATGCATTTATGATATGCTGAAAAGCATTTACTATTCTACCTTATGTGCAGGGTACGCCTGATGTGAAATATATGTAGACCTTTTTTAATTGCGTAATATTGTGAATTTTTAATAGATTTAAGTAAATAATATTAACCACACATGTTTATAAATGACTAATTTAGCGTAAAATGGGCAACCCGACCACTTCTAAAACGTAATAAGTCCAGAGGGCTAGCCAATGAACCAACCGGAACCAACGAAGGAGTAGGAGAGAAATGGGAGCATGTAATGTCCATAATTTTCCATGAGCAACCTGAAGAAAACAAGGAGCAATTTTTGAAATTTTGCCTCAAGTTTTGAGGCATGTTCTACTCGATTATTTGTGTCAGTTACCTATTTGGGAAAGTCGCAGTTGTGTTAGTAAGGACTTCTATAAGACGTTCCCTTACGATAAGGATATTGTCTAAGTCCTTAAACCTTCTGAGGTTGTTAATTTTTAATACACTGTTGGCAATGCAATATTTAGATTGCTTATATCAACTAAAATTACTCCCCACAGTATTTGATATTACTACTTTACTACATGTTGCACCTCCGTTGAAGAAAAAAGTATTTATTAGACGCGAGATCTGTCAGCTTTGGAGTATATGTTGATTCTTTCAGCTTGAAGTATACACACTTCGATTGAAAATAGAATGGAAATATGATTTGTAATTCAATATCATTTTTCGTCATTACCTAATTGCAATAAGTGTTATAGCCTTGCTGAAAACAAGAATATAAAAAAGAATATAAGGAAGAAGAAAGAACAGTGAAGGTGAAAAAGATGGAGTTCAAAGAGAGAGAGGTTAAGAAGATGCAAATGGTAATGATGAAGAGAAGAAAACGAAGCTGATAAAATAATGAAGGTGAATAGAAGAGGAAGAAAAGGAAAATAAGACGAAGAGAAATCTGATGCAAAACTTGCTAAAAGAATTTTAACAACAGCAACAGTAATACATTTTATGCAATTAAATAAAATGTAGACCATCAACAGAAGAGTATAGGAAAATGCACAGACAGAGGATGAACAGATTCCAGTAAGACAAAAAATGTAAATATATTTTTAAAAAATGACGGAGGAGAAGGAAGAAAAGATGGAAGGCTAAAGATGGGTGATCTGAAGAAAAACAAATGATGAAGAAACGGATTTGGATGGGAGGAAGGCAGAAGAAGAAAAATAAGAATGGAGACATTAGGTTAGAGAGATGCAGTAATAAACAATTTTGCTAGCATTGTATTTTGTAATACACAGTTCAAACTATAATATTGTAATTTTGTGATATTCGGGGAAGGGGGGCTGAGCCACCGGCGAGTCACTGCTTATTATTTCATTTACTACAAGACACACACACTTAATTATATACTTTTAGGGTACTTTTTATTACTTTTATTTCAACCTCAGGGTGAGAATTGACTGGAAAGGAAAGCCGGGGACCGGCTCCCACCCTAGACAATTGGATGTTCACTGCTGGAAGAGTAGTAACTCTTTCATGCAAGTCACAATTATCGTAATCTAATGAATCTAATAAAGTGAATAACTAAATAATATTAAAAACAAGCCATGTTGCTCACATTTCGATAAAATTGCCTGTCAGAAAGTGAGCAATAAACACACAGCTATATTAAAGAAGATCATATCGACATCTATCACAAACCGACCAGAGATTACTCTGCACGGTGCTGCTTCTCCTGTGAATTTATTTTTCTGGCGGACGTACTACCTTAAAAAAAAGAACGTCCTGTCCTCAAGAAAAAATGTTCGAATTCACCACTCCCAGACGCGGACCTGCCACTCGATTCAAATTAGGGACGAGAAATCGATGTCGATGTGTTCAAAACATCCAGGTTTTTATAAAAAAATCGATGTTTTAAATATTTTGTAATCGTCAAATTATGAAATATGTAAATGGTTTTGTAATGTAATGCAATGTAAATGTTAAAAAAAAAAAAAAAACACTAGGTTTGCGTGATATGAATGTGACCACCTCTGAAATCAGAAAATAATATATTCAGGCTTTCAGGACGTTAATTGTTATTGTTATTTTATTATGTTAATTGTTCTTTAGTATTGTTTGACATATTTTTCAGTTAATCTTAATTATAAATTAAGAAACGCTGCAATGAGTTGTTAACTGTCAAAATTAGTTCTGCTTCGTGCTTCAGTGTTGAGTGTGTAAACCAGTCTTCAGACATCGTTGTTCTTTGGGGGATATTATTGGGGAGGTATTGGTCAGCGAAGTATCAGAGCAATTGTTAGAACTGTACCACATCGCCTGGGCATGCGCAGTTCGAGTATCGCGTCATATTTGTGCATCAGCGCAAAAGCATAAACTGGAAATTTCAGTCGATTGTTGTGAACTACCTCGCGCAAGCGCTCTCTAACAAATCGATATTTTAATTTTGAACTTGGATGGTGGCATGTCTAATTCCAAAGGAGTCGGGGCTGGAGCTGGGGCGGCGTCAGGCGAACAATGCAGCACGCGGCGCCCCCGTGCCGGGCGGCGGACGGTCCCCTGTCCCCCCCCTCCTAGCCCGCCCGGCTCACCCCAACCTGCCCTTGCTCGGCTCCGCCCGCCCCGTCTCACACTCCCGTCCATTCCACCTCGCTCCGCCTCGACCCCGATTCCACCTCTTCCATCCACCCTCCTCCCCGCTGGGCTTCCGCGCTGCCCCCACTTCGCACACGCTCCGCTCCGCTCACCTCGCGCTTTCTGCGCCCCCCGCCCCCGCCGAAACCGCTCCGCGGCTCTCTCGCCCGCTCTACCCCGCCCTTCCCGTTCCTGCCCCGCACAGTCTCCACCCGCTCCATGCCTTTCCTCCTTCCCTCACGCTCCCCTTGCCACGCTCCGTGCTGCTTCTGTCCACCCCCGTTTCCGCCCCCCTCTTCCACGCCGCTCCACCCCGGACACTTTCTTGCCACCCGGTCCCTCCCTTTGCCGTCGCCCGCGCGGCCAGATTCAAGTATCGCGGGCGGGCCGGGGGCGGGGTGTCGGGGCGAGGTCGACGAAGGCGCGACGACGGGCCGCTTGCTTTCTCGGCAGCCAGCTGCCGCGGCCGAGCGCTCCGAAGAAAGCCGAGAGCGGGCGAAGGGCCGTGGGAAAAGGCGAAGCAGTTTGATGCCAGCTCGGCTCAGCAGGAGCGGCTGACGGCGCCGGCGGCGCTGCGGCTGCGCGGCGGGGTACGACGCGTCCGCCTCTCCTCGCTCCACCCCTTCCCCCGCGCCACGCCACGACGGACGCTCCGCGCCACGCGCGCGTTCTTGCGAGAAAACCGACCCGCGCCGGGGTGGGGGGACAGGACCGTCCGCGCCTGGCACGGGGGCGCCCGCGTGCTGCAGTGTTTCGCCTGCACGCCGCCCCAGCTTCCAGCCCCGACTCCTTGAAATTAGACAATGCCACCCATCCAAGTTCAAAATTTAAATATCATTGTTAGAGAGCGCTTGCGCGAGTATTCACAACAATCGACTGAAATTTTTCAGTTTATGCTTTGCGCTGATGCACAATAGACCGCGATACTCGAACTGCGCATGCCCAGGCGACTGTGGTACAGTTCTACAATTGGCTCTGATACTTCGCTGACCATACCTCCCATATATCCCCAATAGACAACGATGTCTGGAAGACTGGTTTACACACTCAAACTGAAGCACGAAGCAGAATTAAATTTTGACAGTTAACACTCACTTGCAGCGTTCTTAATTTATAATTAAGATAACTGAAAAATATGTCAAACAATTACTAAAGAACAATTATACATAATAAAAAACAATAAACAAATTAACGTCCTGAAAGCCTGAATATATTCATTTTCTGATTTCAGAGGTTACGTCACATTCATATCACGCAAACTAGTGTTTTTTTTTTTTTTTTTTTTTTTAACATTTTACATCTGCATTACATTACAAACCAATTTACAATATTTCCATTTAATTATGACGATTACCAAAATATTTAAAACATCGGAGGTTTTTTTATAAAAACCTGGATGTTTGGACCACATCGAACATCGATTTCTCGTCCTAATTTGAATCGAGTGGCAGGTCCGTCTGGGGAGTGGTGAATTCGAACATTTTTTTCTTGAGTGACAGTCGTTCTTTTTTTAAGTAGTACGCTCCGCCTGAAAAATAAATTCACAGGAGAGCAGACACCGTGCAGAGTAATCTCTGTCGGTTTGTGATAGATTCGATACGATCTTCTTCATATAGCATGTGTGTTTATGCTACTTTCTGACAGCAATTTTATCGAATGTGAGCAACATGGCTTTGTTTTTAATTAGTTATTAGTTATTAACTTTATAGATTCATTAGATACGGATAATTGTGAACTTGCATGAAAAGAGTACTACTCTTCCCGCAGTAACATCCAATTGTCTAGGGTGGAGCCGGTCCCCGGCTTTCCTTCCAGTCAATTCTCACCCTGAGGTTGAAATAAAAAGTAATAAAAAGTACCTAAAGTATATAATTAAGTTTGTGTGTCTGTAGCTAAATGAAATAATAAGCAGTTGACTCGCCGGTGCTCAGCCCCCCTTCCCCGAATACTCAACAATATTACAATATATAGTTTGAACTGGTATTACAATACAATGCTAGCAAAATTGTTTATTACTGCATTCTCCTTACCTAATTTCTCCATTCTTATTTTTCTTCTTCTGCCTTCCTCCCATCCAATCGTTTCTTCATCATTTCGTTTTTCTTTCAGATCACCCATCTTTAGCCTTCATCTTTTTCTCCCTCCGTCATTTTTAAAAATATATTTAATTTGTCTTACTGGAATCTGTTCATCCTCTTTCGGCATTTTTCCTATACTCTTCTGTATGTATGGTCTACATTTTATTTAATGCATAAATTTATTCTTGTTGCTGTTGTTAAAATTCATTTAGCAAGTTTTGCATCAAGATTCATCCTTCGGTCTTATTTCCTTTTCTTCCTCTTTCTATTCACCTTCATTATTTTATCAGCTTCGTTTCTTCTCTTCATCATTACCATTTGCATCTGGCTTAACCTCTCTCTTTCTTTGAAACTCCATCTTTTTCACCTTCACTGTTCTTCTTTTCCTTAATATTCTGTTTTATATTCTTGTTTTCAGCAAGGCTATAAACACTTATTGCAATTAGTAATGATACGAAAAATGTATTGAATTACAAAATCATATTTTCCATTCTATTTTCCAATCAGAGTGTTGGTATACTTCAAGCTGAAAGAATCAAAACATATACTCCTCAAAGTGACAATCTTCGCGATCTAATAAATATTTTTTTCTTCAACGGAGTCGCTGAGTTGCAACATGTAGTAAGAGTAGTTAATATCAATACTGTGGAGAGTATTTTGTTATAATAAGGAATCTAAATAATTGCATGCAACAGGTATAAATAACAACCTCAGAAGTTTAAGGACTTAGACAAGTATCCTCTATCGTTAAGGGGAAGTCTTATAGAAGGTCCTTACTACACAACGTGCGGACTTTCCCAAATAGGTAACTGACACAATATCGAGTGGAACATTGCCTCAAAACTTGAGGCAAAATTTTCAAAATTGCTCCTTGTTTTCTTCAGGTTGCTCATGGAAAATTATATGGGACATTACATGCTCCCATTTCTCTCCTTACTCCTTCGTTGGTTTCGGTTGGTTCATGCTAGCCCTCTGACTTATTACGTTTTTAGAAGTGCGTCGGTTGCCCATTTTACGCTTAAATTAGTCATTATAAACATGTTGTCGGTTAATTATTATTACTTAAATCTATTAAAATTCACAAATTTATTACGCAATAAAAAGTCTACATATATTTCACTTCAGGCCGTACCCTGCAACCTTAAAGTGAATAGTAAATTGCTTTTCCAGCATATCATAAATGCATTAACACCTACAAAACGTTCGGACCAATTTCGACATTACGACAAGCTTTCGTATTTCACATTAGGGCACAGCAGCCACAAGTGCTTTGCAGCTGTGATTGCGCGGTCAAAATCATGCTATCAAGGTTCTTTATATATTCTGTATATTACTTTAGCATACACAAACCCATACGTATTTACTATATAGATAATTATTGTAATACATACGGCACCCAGAGCTACAACAATTGTTTTGTGTATGCTCCAAAAAATTTTTTGTTGACGGCTCTGAGAAAAAAACACTTCGGCCTCGTTTTACTCAAGACCTTCAACTCAGAAAAACATTGTTCTACCACTCGATCAGGCAGCCTTCGAAAATTCCCAAATTTTCTTCGAGGACAGTCAAGCTCAATCCTGGTACGATAATTCAGATATTCACGTAAGGAACGTTATATAGCACATTAGGGAACTGTTACGCCTAATAATATTAATAATATTAGTTTATTTTATTGAATTTAATATTATTTCCTGTTGGTCTGCTCCCCTCCCGATTGGAAATCCTGGATACGGGCTTGAGAACTCGTGAATCGATGGAACCTCACTACCAAAAGAGATGGGTAAACCGGTTTTATGAAGGTTTGTCGTCAGTGCTTGCCCGGTTGTGACGCTGCCATACAGCCGGCTACTAACAAGTGAGTTAATGTGCTGCGTGCGGCTCGAGGTCGTTGGGTCAAGTTGCAGGTGCTGGAAAAAGTTCTGTAACCTGTTTTAAAAGTCAGATATAAAACATCCCAACCCCCAAACACGTGAACTCCTCTCCGAGTGGAATAGCTGAACAATTGTTCGACACGTTTACAGATAGATTTCACTGACACAACATCTACACCTGTTATTGGGCGAGCAATGAATGAACACGCGTATACCCACTTTACTTCCTTCGAAATAGCAAACTACCCCAGTGTTGCCCGGAGTTCTTCACTTATCCTATCCTTGCTAAAGACAGAAAAACGACTTATTTCATACAAAACCACGCTGTTTATGAGTGTAAATTTTTAATGTACATTGCGTTTCAAAACTTAATTAGAACAATATAATTTTCTTTATTTTGTTTACAGATCTGCTCTAGCTATTCATGGAGGACTCAAAGTGGAGATCTCATATTTTACAGTTTGTCCATACTGTTTGTTCAGATGAAAATTTAAAAAGAATATGAAAAATGAATAACGACAAAAATACATAATAATTTCAAAATACACAAAAAACAATACTTTCAGTTTTATTTCAATTTACAAGTATTGCCAAAAAGTTGCAAATTTTATCAAGAGAAATCACATTTTTTTACAAACACACATTAATACCACCATAAATCGATAATATTTAAATACAGACCATAAATCGAATATATTGACACGAACGGGCTCAATTCCACTTAGATTGCATAGACTGAAATACAAAAAAGCCAATCAATATGTGATCTGTGATCTGCATTACATATTCACTTCACTTGCACCCCACCTGCATAGTGCTGACCGTCATGGATACTCACAGCGGACCACAGACAACAAGAGCTTCGTATAAACAAGTATATTTATTAACAGATAACAAAACAAATCTATACACTTAATAAGTCTACTTACACCCTAGCTCTGATAAGACCTACTATCCCCTGATCGCTGAGAGCGATCTAAACCCGAGAAGATGGTTTTGATTGTGCATTCGCCACTCTACTTTTGAAGCGCGGCACAAAGCCTAGCTTCCCGTGACCGGATGTCACGCTCGGACCAAATTCCGTTCTGGCGCCACAACGGCTGGTTTGCCTCGAATCGCAGGAAGCGATCTTTATCCGATTGGAATCGCGTGAATCGTGGCCACTCAAACACTCTTCACTCGGGCACGCACACAGCATCGCTCCCCGGACCGGGGGCAAAAGGGGGGTTCAACCAAGACTAAAAGTCCAGCTTCGTCAAACTAGGTGACTCAGCTCCGGAGAATGGCTCGCATAGTGCACCGTCTTGGCGCCAAGTTTTGTGCACACGCACGAGGTTCTTCTCCACAGTCTCCAGCAACCCACCACGCGCTCTGTAACACTCTGTTATATAGGACGAGGCCCACGTGACCTTACTACGTCACGCCACCCCCTCGCTTGTTATAACAGTGAAAAGTTGCTATACGGCCGGATACTCCAAAGCCTTGTGTATGTCTTCCAGTTTCCGCGTTCTTCCCTTTACGGAAAAACCCTACTTCCTGTGTGCTAGGCTAATCCTCTACAAGCGTCCCCAAATATAGCCATGAGGCACGCTGTCTAATACGTTAAATAGATATCATGTGTATGTCTTTAATTGTTATTTTAACAACATGATAAGAGTTTCAAGAAACAGTTACAAACATTTATAAAATTTCATTTAATTGTTTTACAATTAGAGATTAGACATGTTTTTATCTTACAGATATTCAGTTCTGCTGCTCTGGAAACGGCACTTTTTACCCAATCTTTATCCAAAAATTTGCAAGTTTTATGCAGCAATCGTAAAGAAGAAGCTTGCAAAATATCATTAACTATTCATACATCCTTACGTGTGGGATTCACTCTAAAATCAAACAAACGCGTTAAGCAGGACTAATTGATGTGATTCAAAATTAAATTAACCTAAAATAATATTTAAATTCTTAATATTAACATAATATTAATCTTAATTATTAACTACATTTTAACATGTATTAACCTAATTTTAACATAAATATAATATATAACTCTAACGCCAACAAACAGTCCGGTCAGAGCTCGGGAGTGGATCTGCTTGTAATCAGGATCACATTGCATTGAAACAAATACAATACATCAATGTAATCATTGCACTTGTTGACTGTGACGACTGCACACGCTTTCTACCTACAGTGTATTGCGAAACTACTACCATGTTTAACGTGATTAATTAATTTTGTTTTTTAACAACTCTTGAAACAATGATGTTACAAAATGTTCATTTAATGATTTAACAATTACAATGTTAGGAAAATCTTTGGAATATTATTACGTGCTCGTTGGAACCGCTATTTGCCTCTGCGGAACTATATTAAGAAACCCAAATCTGCTCCTAGTCACAGGAGGAAAAATAAGATCGTGATGCATCTTCAACATATTTAATTTATTTATTTTTCCCCGTGGTTCATTATTTATCTTTACCAAACTTTGCAAGGACATATGGAAAATCCCGAGAAGAGCAGTACAACTTTCGAAGCTATTCATTCACTACGTTTTTGTGGTGTCGCTGTCAGTTACATTTTGACGTTTTGGAATTTACCTTTTATTAGTGGAAGATTTCACACTAATTGCCATTTAGCATTCTATGCTACAATAGATATCTTCCTGTATTATTGTATATTAGCAGAGGTGCAACCAGACTGGTGTGCTGACTCGATTCCCGACAAATGATATTGTATAGTGCACGTGAGTGTGAATAAGGAATGATGGATGGCCAAGGAAAGGAAGGGAAAATCGGCACGCGGTCCGTGGCCCATTTGTTGTAATTGTACTGTTCCGGCAGGCGCCTGGTTTGATCGAGAGCAGAAACCACGGAAACAACCATTCTGCAGCCTGCCGCAAATATTTTCCCGGGCAGTCGACTGAATTCAAACCTAGCTACTGGCTTGTCCTTGGTCAGAGGCACCGCACGTGACGTCGATTGGCTTCACGCCGTGTCCAGTTCTTCTACGCCAGCGAGCTGCGCCGCTCCGCCGCAGGGTCAGCCGCGCCCGTCCATTCTTCCAATTAACTGCAATCAGGTAGCGACTTCAGATTTGCAGGCTTCTAAAATACCTCACCCGCTCGCAGGCGGCGGCGAAACCGGCCTGCAGGGGTGGGGGGGAAGCAGCTCAGCACGGCCCCTCTGCACTGCCGACAGCTGACCGAAAGATCAGGTAGAAGGAAACATCAGCAGAGCAAATATTCAATCCATTGATGCTATGATCCTGTTGATGCTAATTCACAGTGGCACTGTCAACAGGCGCATAAATAAAATTGAACCATCTAAATTACATGTACTAGATTGTTTTACCAGAATTTTTTATTTGTGCCAAAAAATAATTACGATCGTACTTCATCTCAAGAAAATAAATAAATGAACATTGAAAGCTAATTTTAATGCAAAAATTAATTCTTTGAAACGATATGAAAAAACTGAATGACTACTGATATTCCTTTTCCCACTCTCCTTTTATAGAAACAACAAAACATTTAATAAGATTCTTCTTCTTCTTCTTCTTCTTCTTCTTCTTCTTGCTTAACTAATGTGCTAAAACTATCCGCCGAACAAATTAATAAATAAATGGATGCATAAATCAACTAATTCATTAACAAACTCTCCGTTCATTTTTATTTCCGCTGCACTGAGTAAAAGAGAAAGTTATGTAATTGTGCAACAGGAAAACGGCGAATTTCCTGCAGAAAAACACTTCTTTTCATTGTGCATCTAATTTTGTCTTACAAGAATTCTCGTTTTTGTTTCATTTACGTATTTTAGATATCCATCTATATTTAACCATAAAAAATCAGAATTGTCTAGGAATTCTTCCAGAATATTCTCCAGAGGGAACAGGCAAAGAATGTGGCAAATGATTTGTATTGTCGAGAGGAATCGAATAAGATATGATCAACTTCAGTAAGTAAGTCACCCAAAAGCCTTTGTTTCTTTAAAAAAGCACGCTTTTAGAGTTAATGTCTTACAAATTTTTGAGATGGTGCCCGTGAGGAGATAGAGGATTCCGTACGAGTAGATAGAGACGCATTCAAAGACAACTCTTAATTGCCTTGATTCGTGATCGATGAGTAATCTTACAATAGTGACGAGGGCTCGGATTGCTTAACAATTACTATAACAGGATTGATTGGGCCAAGAAATAGTTTCTTCCCTCGTAATATCATAACGGGCAAAATTTGCAAGTCCATGAACCGCATAGTGCTGCATGAGTGGCTACATCTACAAGCGGATTATGTATTCGGCGTAACAATCATCTTATAGTAATCGAGTAAACCTGTGTCCATCGTCTGTCATTCACACACAATTTGACACTTCCGGGATGCCAATGGAGACAAATTGAGATGTCATTCAATGCATCTGTGATCTTAATGAGAAATTATCATTTTTGTGGCTGATTCCATCAGAAAGTTCAAGACATTTATCTAAAAACGTGTTTTGAGCCACTAAAAACGCGTTTTCAGGTGCATGCGGCGTTTGCGCTTATCTAACGTGTAGTAAATCGGGTGAAATGCGCGTAATCTGTCCGTCACTCGTGGTTGGAATCTCTTCCGGTTCCTCTTCGAGCAATGAGAAGTCAACTGATTGCGCTCCAGCAGTCACTGATTGCGGCCTGATCTCTTTGTCGCGATACTTCCTGACCGTTCTATCGAAATTCTACAAATCTCACTTCTTTGATTGTTTAATCACAAAAAGCTTTTTGTGGTTTAAGGCACTCGCAGTCGGTAATCACAACGCTCATATCGGATTCTGTCTCGATACACTCAAATCGATTAGTTCGTTTGATTGACAACTCAACCTTCCAAGGACCCTCTCGAGAGACATGATTAGAGAACATAGGAACTTCTAATTAAACATGGATAACTTTCAACTTGCTCAGTACCAATTTACGACTTCAAATATTAGAGTTGATGAAACTGGATGTACTCAAAAACGTTCTACATATCATTATCGATGACCTATTCAATTTCGGTTAGGGGTTTGGCGATTCTTTCGCTTTGGACAATTCCTATCCAGAGGGATGGTGTCGTGAGATAAGAAGGAAATATTCAAAACAATGAATTAGTTTGACTTTGAATTAGTTAATTTAGTCTCGAAAAATTTCAAAGTATTTGAGTTTTATTCCACTTATCTCAACGTTGTCATGGCTGGCGTCTTGCGGCAGGTAAGCTCAAGTATGCAGGACAATTAAATAATAGCTATTCAGTGTTTGCGTAACGGAGAGCACATTCTCGTATACGTACGTATGTAAACGGAGTAGTTAATATTACGTGACTTAAGAAGTTATGAGGACAGCATGCGGAAAATCGATTTTTTAAAGATTCTTTTTTTTTGTTTTTGTTTTAATTTTTTTTCTTGCTTAGTATGTTGAGACTTCTTCTGCATTCTTACATAAAACACATATATTGCAGTTATTGGTGAAGCATTTGGAGAATTAACTGATTACACAAGAGTATTTTATTAATTGCTCCTTTGGCAAAGTGGATATTACATACGTATTGAAAAAAGCATTTAATGAGTTTTGTTTCAGCAGCATTTTTGCAAGCTGCAGGGACAATAATATGTGTGTTAGTATTGAGCAGAATCGGTGCACTTGAGACGTTCCTCATCTCCCCTGGATTCTTCCCTTCCTCCGCGTCTACCTGAGGCATCGCGTAGTTCATTTCCTTCCGCGAAATACGCGTCGCGCGTCGCTCGCGTGGCGTGCACGCTTCGTCCCCTCTCCCCTCCCCCCCACCCCTCCCCTGCGCTTATCTGTGCGTTTCCTCCCCCTTCCCCGCGCGTCAGGCGTCTTCCGTGTGTGCGGCTGCGCGCGCGGCGAGCGGCGCGCGGCAGATGTCGTGTGTCGCCACGCGCGTCCACCGCCGTCTCCGCAGCGCAAGCTGGCAGCAGCCGCTCGCCGTCGCCGCGCCGGAGCCAGGCCGCGCGTTCCACGC
The DNA here is from genome assembly GCA_017312745.1 of Gryllus bimaculatus. Lineage (NCBI taxonomy): Eukaryota > Metazoa > Arthropoda > Insecta > Orthoptera > Gryllidae > Gryllus > Gryllus bimaculatus. The sequence goes on along the minus strand of BOPP01000006.1, from coordinate 821,748 downwards.
GTCGCCCGGGCACGCACCTTTGGCACGCAGAGCTCCCCCCTCCCAGCGGGCGACGCCCCCCCCCCGCCTCCGCCGCGCCGCCCACGCCGCCGCCGTGCCCAGCGCGCGCCCGCGCGCGCATGGAGCCAGTGCCGGGCGCGCGGAGAAAGGCCACTGCGGCCCTGCGCACTGCGTGCACAAAATTGTTCGTGAGGCTTCTTCGGATGGGATCATGGGAGCCCATTCAATTACTGACGCCAATTCCAAAAGGCAAACTCCAAAAGGGAAAAAAAAAGTTTGAAATATTGAGATATTGCACGTTTTAAAGTTTAATAACGCTTAATCAGTTTACGTGTATTAAATTTAAAAATGTAATTATTAATTAAATGTGGTTATGAATGAAACATTTACATCCAAATGAAAGAAAAAACAGCCATTTTAGACTTTTTTTAACTTTTAAACGACACATGTCTCGACTAAATTTAGGAGGCTGCCATCATATATATTTCACAAATATATTTTTTGTTAGTTTATTGTTAAAGTAGTCGTCAATAAAATCTCAGTCATGTTAGAAATAAAAGTTTATATCTAATCAAATATAAATAAATTTTAAATACAGCATAAATGAAAGTCTTTATTACGAGTCATCAGCTTCAGTTGGAATATAAATCAATAGCACCCTTTTCGTCTTCTTCTACTTTCTTCCCCACCGTGTTCTTCTTCTTTTCTCTTCTCTTCTTTCTTCTTCTTCTTCTTCTTCGTCTTCTTCTTTCTTCTCTTTTCGTCTTTCGCAACCGCTACGTCTGCTTATTCGTGTGTCTATGTATCAATTATGATCCTCAAATCGACAATATTTTCATCTCCACTCCACTATTTGAATGTAACACTCATAATGTAAAATTAAATTAAACGGTACTATTGCGTTTACATGGCTGATTTTCTACTGCTATACGATTAAGGCATTTACTTCAGTTTCACAAAACCTTGTTTCAAGCGATTATACTATTTAAAAGAGCTAGGACAAAATTGTATTCGCGCACTTCCCTTGTTTACATCCACTTCATTCCTTCGGCAGGTGTGGGAGTACTGAGGTGGCGGGCTGGCAAGGCCAGTTTAGATTTCGATTTATTTAGTCAAAGAAAACAGGTAAAAACGAATTGCAGGTTGATATTTTTCTGCATTGCTAACAAAATAGTAATTCTCCCTTACCTATACTCTAACCATTAACAAGCAAAGGAGATTCGGACAAAATGTTGCGCGTAGGTGAAAAGCTACTTTACGTGCCAGAAAGCACAAAGCAAGGCGCTATCTCGCATTTGCTCTAGTATAGACTAGATCTGGGACCAAGGCGTAACATATCAAAATTATATTTAAAACTGTACAATTCGGATTAATCATCCGTTTGATATTTTAAATTCTCGAAAAATCGTTTCGATTTAAATTTAAAAATTACTCTTTTCTTTGAGTGTAATCCTGAGATGAGAGATACATTTTTATTTTAGAGGATTTTGAAATATTATAATTTTTATTGAAATCGATAACAAAAATCTTATCTGTACAATGTGGAAAGAGGAAAATTTGCGGGGGAACACAATTTGTTAACCAGGTGTCAATAATTTTAAAAAAATTTAAATTGTTTCAATTTATTTTTACATTATTTTTGCTTACGCATTTAATAATGAAAATACTGAAATGTTATCAAAGTAATTCATGAACAGGAAAAAGAAATTGGTTTGCCATGGGATGTGGTAAAGCAATCAAAACAGACAACCCAAAAGTTTAAAAAATGTGATTGAAGGCGAATGTAATTAAGAATTAAATAGCAATTTAATGTTTGAACATTCTTTGAAAAATTATCACTTAGTTTCTCGATTAAAAAAACTGTTCTCAAGCATTAGTACCCCTGATCATTGGAAGTCAGGAGGCGCATAGCGCCCAGCCCAAAAAACGCTGTAGTCAGATTGAGCCGGAAATAGAACTATTACTACTCGGTTATAACTGTTTCTTCCTTCTTTCCTTTCCCCTTCTCGTTTTTCTTCATTCTTCGTCTTTAGAACGTCTCGTCCCGTCTTCATATTCGTAGTTTCTTCATGGATTCTTTCCTCGCCCTCTTCTTAATGTTCATTAATGTTTTTCATGGTTATTCTTTTTTTACCAATGTCATGCCATCCCCTCTTAGCTTAGATGATCTATTGGAAAAACATTTTAATTATTTAACAAAATTACAAGGGAGTATTTGAATTACATTAATTTGTGTTATGCAAGGCTACTTTTGGTAAATTTCTTATTCTATTAAAGAAATGGATTTAGTTTCGTCGTACGGAGATTTTATTTTATTAATCAGGTGTTATTTTTAATAAAACCGCTGTTTCAACATTCTTTCTATTTAATAAGTTTTAATCGAAAATGTTTTTAAGATTTTATCCATTTATAATTCGGTGTATCCAAACACCCACCACGAAATTAAAAAGCCAAAGATAACCGGTCTTTGTTAAATTTTTTTTTAGCGTAAAGTATTGTTAAAACAAATTATTTACGTGTCGTGTCATAGCGTGGAGATAATACTATGGGAGAGATTCATTATTATGTAATGAGAAGAGAAAAATGACAAGCGCTCAGATGTCTTTTAGTCATGGTGCAAAGTAGTAGTGAGAGGGCGATTTTTTAGATATAACTTCTGCGTGCCACGGATTGAATACACTCGAGACTAGCTAAACTCGCAAATATTGTGATGGTACCGACTCTTAGTCGCGGTCATCACACACATCATAAGTTGCGCTTAGCTTCACATCTTGGCCATAGGTGAGATCGAAGTGATAATATGATTTATACAATCGTTAGAAATTAGGTGAGCGAAAACACTCATGAGCAGCAGCAGTCTCAAGAATTGTGATAATCCATACTCTCATGATGGATCGTGTTACACTTACACATGTGTATAGAATTTCTACTCCAAATTGCTGTAGTATGAATCCTCTT
>BOPP01000006.1:796398-818765 GCA_017312745.1 Gryllus bimaculatus | reverse complement strand
GAGGGCAGACGGAGCGTGACGGGACGTGGCGGGGAAGGGCGGGTTGGTGGTCAGAGGCTCGCCTGGAGACCGCACTGAGGACGGCCCATCGAGGGGAGCATTTGAATATTTGATTCCCCCCACCATTCTCCTCCTACGGTGAGCGATCGTCACATGCAAGTTTACTTACACGTCAGGGGTAGTATTACTTGACAAGGAACATTATTTGACCCTGTCGATTCTTCTGGAAGTACACACGTTAGTGTTGCGCGTACAGATTGACTTTTGCGACAGAAAGGGCTATCTAAGTGAAATAATCTCGATGCTCGAGATCGTGCCGTAACTTTTAACATATTGTAGAATCGAGACTAGTTTGATTTATGAATTTCACTAAAATCGTTTAATTAATAATTTGTACAAAGGCGGTGTCCCGGAACAAATTTCACAACCCTTATCAAATATTATTTTTGATAAATTTTGTTTGTTAAACAATTTTATGTAATGTAAATACTGATTTTAAATTAATTAAATGAACGTATGAATTCCACGTTAATACCACGTTAATAATAAATTACGTAACGCAAGTTTGGAATATTATTAATACCCCCTCTCCCTGTAGTAACGCACCAGTAACGCGTGCTGAACCCCCAAAATAATTACGTAACATTTCCGACACCCCCTTGTAAATGCAAGAAATGAATGCACAGTAAGAACAATTGGTATTTATTTTACTTGTGTTGTATATAAAAGTAATTAATGATGAGTGAAGTAGAAATTAGTTGGCGATGCTGGCTGTACCTAATAATAACATTGGGGCAAGTTGTGAGTGAAGGAAGAATGCTTGGGCGAGAAATGGTTGATCACACCCTGATGCACACGCCATCGTGGATGATACAAGAGCGAGAGCCTACAGCTCTACAGTCCAAACTTGAATGGATTCTCGAATATACTTCACATCAGTTTTGAATATTTTCTTCATAATATCACATATTTAAAAAAAAGTGTTCAAAAACTATTTTGATTTATTGTAAAATTTACAACTTTAGTTTATTTGTTTTTATAATTAATTAATATTTTAATGTTTTAGTACAGGACAAAAAAGGAATTATTTTAGCAAATATTGAAAAATATAAAAATAATTAATATTAGTGTTACGTAACACTTAACTAACACCTCCCTACCCCTATGTAACTCAAGAGTAGCGCTACCTCGAACCTCCTTCCCCGCTGATTCCCGTTACGTAATTTATGACGACCCCTTCAGTTCGCTTCCTTTTCGACTATTACATTTATACACACTCCATGAGACAAAATGTGAGTTAAAAGAAATGTAAATAGCCCATAAAACGATTTCGGGAACATTATATTATTTATAGTGAAATAGTGAAAATGGAAGGGAAATAATATGCCATTAACAACCACAAGAAGGTAGTGTAGTTCCGAGCAATGTCGATAGCAACTTTGTAGTATGAACTATCTCCCTTGAGGATTAAATCTAATTTTATTCTCGGGTGTCATACATTATTTGTTACATAACCCTTCAATTGCAAAAGCGTGTTATGAAACATTTATCTAAAATACGTGTTCTTCTCAATGTCGTATTAATGATATCTGGAATATGTCTGGAAACATTAGATGGCCCAAGAGGTGACGTGGTAGGAAACCGTTAGTAAACAAACAACACTGTTTAAAAACATAAAGAAACTGAACATGGTCCTCTCGAACATTTATTTAACATTTTATAATTAATTATTGTAATTTCATTAAAATAAATAATCGTTTTGCAGAAAATATGATTGAAATACGTACGAAGAACTCAAAAATTTCTGGAAACCGAATTTTAAAAGATAGATTGTAAATGAATTGGAACCAAACCATCTATTGCTGAACTGGAGAACAGTGAAGATAGTCTCGGGTTGATAGGTCCAAATACAGAAGGTCTAATCTCAATAGATTCATTGTAACAGGACGTCTTCAAGGTATACACTGAAGATGTTATAGGTATGCACAGGCCTAATAGGTATACAGTTTTCATTTCTTAATAATGTAGTAATTTACGATTATTATTTAGCGAATTATGCCTAAAAACTAAATGTCAAAATTTCAACAATTTCGATTTAATCCCTACAAGAGATCTGCTTCTCAGTACCGCAGATTGCTTCAGAGTAGCAATTCATAATATAAAACTAACAATTTTAGTCAAAATGAGTACCTACGTCAATGCGTCGAGGGAAGGAGAAAGGTTTTGACAATTTCCGAATTTAAAATTCTACTAAGTGTAACTGACATTCGTGTCTGTTGTTCCCAATTTTATTGGATTTTTTAATAATTACACAACATTTGTATTAAATGTTTTCGTGGGCCTGGTATTATGTAAACAAATACGTAGACTTTCGGACGTTAGACCCGATACTCTTAGTTAGGCATCATTCACAATGCAATCTTAAAAAGTTAAATCTTACGTAATGCCGTAAATTTAGCAGTACAATTTACACGTAGAAACAAGCATTCACAATGACGGACGTAAGCTGGAACGTAAGTTTCGCCTGAACCAATGAGATTTCAAGGTATTGAAGCATTATCTATTCGTTTCTAGTGTGGTGGAATGTTCTTTTCATACTGCTTTCTAGCTTTTTCTTCGACTTTCCTATCTGTCTCTATATAAATGCGATTAGCTTTTGGTTTGGTTTTAGTTGTTTTATAAACATGATTCTCTTGTACCAAATTAACGAGAAATTAATGGAACGTTAATTATTTTATTCGCCACGTCAAGATAAAGCCACAAGAGAAACTGCTCAAATTCTTACTTTGAATTCACTACTCGCATCAAAACCATTCGGGAACTAGTTCAGTACATACCAGAAATGAAATGACGTAATCACACAATCTGAACACAATCTGAAATCCATGTTTCTTTCTTGCTGCTCTCTGATTGGTCTTCGGTAGAATTTCGTCAAGGCATTGTGAATGGTCTTGCTTAATAACTCATTCCTAGGTTTACGTTACGTTTACGTTTAAATTTGCATTGTGAGTAAAACCTTACGCCTATTGATCTTCAACCGCAGTAGGCTTAGGTGCAGTAACGCTTTTTTAGGTAAGTGGATCTCCAGGGTCGCCAACTAGGTTAATTCTCGCCCGAGCCAACTCAGAGGTGTGGGTAAAAAGTTGTTATTGTTCATTTTCGCCATTCTTATGTTATTATTCAAGCGGTCAACCTTCGGTTTATAGGAACCCAGAGCAGTTGTTCTGTTCGCAGTAATTCAGAATCAACACAATTAAAATGTACACATGCATGGTCGCTGCACATGACCACAAAACTGAATCGGCAGAATAGCAAATTCGATCTGTCCCGATAAGCCCATCGGCACGGCACGTCGGAATGTCCAGAAGATCTTTCCTTCGAACATTGAATCCCGATCTAGTGCGCGGTGACGGTCTAGTGCGTGTATCCTTAAGGGAAATTATGCAGTGAAATAAAAGATTCGTTCGCACAGTCTGTGGGTGCCGTTCGAATCCAGTCCAATCCAGCGCTGGATTTAAAGAAATTATTTCATTTATATTTAATTTACGATATTTAATTTTTTTTGTTACTAGTGAACTAGTTTCCCCACAAAAAAGGATCTTTCATTAACATGATTCACTCTAGGGAACGTACGTAGGCACGTTCGTATAACGAACGTATAACGAAAAGATCCCAATATTTTATTTACAAAGGCCCCCATGTCACCTTTTATTCCGTTTTGTAATAAATCAAAGGTAGACACTCAATTATCTGTTTCGATTCTAACGACTTTCGACTTTGTTTTATTGATTTGGTGTAAGTATGAAGTATTGTGAATGGTTTTAGTTAACGTTTATAACAAATGTTCGTATTATGTTTTTATGTAAATTGTTCGTATTGTAAGACATAAGAGTTAATAATCATAATAACTACTCATATCAATGTATTAATACAATTTATAATTAATATTCTTTATATAAATATTATAATATTAATATAATATTAACTAGTGATATATTTATTATTCTTATATAAACGCGGGTATCATTATGAAACTCATGACAACACCAGAATGGCAGCGCTATTCATTGGCTAGCGCATATTCATAGATGAAATTCTCAACGTACGCTGACCGTTAAGAATGGCTTTTCGTTCCTCTGTATACCTGTTACGTCGATATTAGAGCAAAGAATTATGAAATTGTTCTCAATGTCATTACGCCGATTTAGAGCGAAGAACAGACGGAGTTGAAGTTCGTAAACAGAGGCGATAGCCAAGATAAGAAAGCAAATAATGTAAATAAGCAATATCTTTTATTTGAATACAAATATTTGTTGGAATACTTGCATTGTTCTTAACAGATGGCGTATTTTAACGTTTCTTAACGTACGCTGGCCGTTAAGAGTGACTTTCTTTCCTCTGGTTGCGTAATGTCAGTAGGGGTTTGAGAAGTTTAAAGGACAATGTATTAGCTCCGCCGTGGTTCGAAGGGTTTCGTCGTTCTGATCTCGCAGCAGACTTGCCGCGCGCAGTGCCTTGCGCGTTCCCTGGCGCGCTGTCCCTGGTCGCCCCCGGCCCGCTACCCGCATGGGCGCGCGCACGTGCTTCCGTATGCCGCGAGCGGTCGGAGGAATGTGATTTACACAGGGTGCCCGAGGAGCTGCACGCACACTGTCTGAAGCCGCCCATGTATGCACTAACAAATCGTTCCTTATGTATGTCAACCAGTGAGCTGATAAAACATGTTGGTGGTTCGTAGATAAAACTGACATATTTTACCTTTTTAATTAAAGATAAAATAAAAAAAATGGTTAAGTTATTAAAATTGTAAATAAGCAAAAACAAATTTTACACAAAAGTGTAATATAAATTTCATTTTTTTTATCAAACTAACATTACTTTAATAGCAATGTTCTGTAGCATGTATTAGTTAACAATTTTACAATTGAGCAATCTTTAAACATCCTTCGATTAAAAAACTGTTCACAATTTTGTATTAGTAGAGTAATTGTTCTTAATGAATCGACATGGAATCACATCACGTTTGAATGACACATTTCAATGATCGAAGCACGTTGTTCATACGGGAGGTGATTAACGTCATTTGCGAATAGCAAGTACACAGCAATTCTGACGGTCGGCTGGCTGGCTCTTCTTCTGATTGCCGAATGTGCAATCGCGCGATTCAGAACTGATGTAATTTACACTCCAATTCTGTCAATTCACAAATTTGTGTTTTTCGTCGTGTGTATCAGATAGTCTCAGAAAACGGATTTCTTTTCTTCCGTAGCACTTAGAAATATCCTCTGTGCTTCCATTCATTTATAGCACAACCATCTGAGTGCTAAAGAATAAGAAAAATGGTGAAACAATTGATGTGTAGCATCGAAGCGTTATCAGGAAAATGGCATAAAAACGTATGTGGGTATATCTAATATATCTGCTGAACCACCAGCAAACGGAGATATTGCAGAAATTCTGGATGGTTGGTGTATCGGATGTAGTATAAATATTAAATGGTGGGAGAGAGGGTGGATCCTTAAGGTACTTCTGCTGTGATGGTGAATGAGTGTGAGTGTCACCTCATTATCATCATTTCATCTTCCATACCCCCAGGGATATCAACCCTAGGGGTATCCAGCTGAATGCTGAATGCTGAATGCTGAAGTTAAATGCACCTGTCAACGAGATAACGGTATTGTGTCCCGGTAAATACACACGCGTGGTCCACGTCAGCCTATTCGCGAACAAAAAATTGTGGTAATACAACTTACTTTACATGGTAGACTAGCAATTAAATAATATAAAAAATATTTGTAATAAACATGTCAACATATAGAAAAATAATGTATTTTTAAATTTGCTCAGGCTTTGAGGAAATGGATCGAAGATTGTCTGTCTCTAATATTTCGATTCGCGAATGAATATTTCCCAACGTTCGTTTTCTAAATTCTTGTCTGAATTTATGCATGTGGTCCGCTCTGCCGAAATATGTAGGTATGTAGGTTTCCCTAATCACCTTTGAAGGTCTTTCCACGCGCGAAATCCTGTATACGCTCTATACGAGACTTTATTTTTCTTCTTTTGATTAATTCCATACTACTTTATTCTTGGTACCCCTGAAAATAAATGTTGATGCTCTACGCTGGACCTTTTCTAAATTCCTTTGCTGCAAAATTCTGTATGGGTCCCAACACAATTCACGGCAGATTCTAATATGGGACGCGCCAATGACATATACGCTAGTTTTTTTACTCTAGCAGCACTCTTTTTCAGAATCCATATAACAAAATCCAAAAATATCAACAGGATTTCTATACACGAAAATTTACTTGATTTTCCGAACGCAATTTACTGTCTAGCTTTATTACTATATTACTCGAAGTATAACATTATTGTTCAATTTGTACACAATTTAATTGTAACTTCGATCCCTACCAAATGTAATGGATTCGCTCAGATGTGTTATTTGTTCAAGACTCGCTGTAAAATACCCTCGTCCTTCTCCTAATTAATAATCCTATAAATTACGTAGTCATCTGCAAAAGTCGGCAATTCATTCCCGAGGGCAAAAAAAACATGAGTGGTCTGATAAAACTTCCTTGTGGAATTCCAGACGTGATGCTCCTGGAGTTTGATAAGTAACTTCCAATTCGGACCTTCTATTTCCTGTCGCAAAACAGTTCGTTTTTCCACGCTACCACTACCGCTGTCTATAACCGAATGAATTAATTTCTTTATATGACGATCAAAAGCAAAATCTATTACTATCGCGATCCTTCCACCATCATCAACTACGTCGGTTAGGTCTCACAAAATTGAGACTAGCGGACTTTCGCATGCGAAACCAAAACAAAAATCCCCGTGAGGAACTCGAACCGGCGACCACCTGCGTTTCAAGTGTTGAATCCGAACACGTCATTTAACAACTTCGGCCATCCACGAGAATAAGTTGTTGGGTAGCAAAACGTCGCATTTCAGTACATTTTGATGATAATAAAAAAGTCGTTTCAACCTATGAGTGGCTTGATTGTCTTAAATATCTCGGGGATACCGCTATCCTATAACAAAATAATGTATACAATCACTGATTGATTTAAATTCTCATACCTTTAGTTTATAAATATATAATATTTATAAACTAGTATTATTATAATTATATAAATATAATTAAATTGATGGTCAGCGGGGTGAGCCATGTTCCGCCGGTCATTGGTGTTTCACAAGGGAGAAAATGTCTCGTGATGGCATCAGTGGTTTCGTCACCATTACAATATTGAAAATGCGTTAGGTTTAGTTGTCTTCGAATACCAAAACATCAGTGTAAAAAATACTAGTCTATTATATCATTTTATTTACGACTATCCGCTTTGTCTATTTGTATTTACACATTTACCACTATCTCTCAAGAAAATATGAAAGTAACACGAAAAATTTCTCGCACATTGAATTTCCACATCGCATTAACTTTATCTCCGGTATAAGTATAAAATTTATTTTTAATTTTATTCAGAATTACTCATCATTTACCCAGAAAATAAATCTCTTTGTGGTAACTAACAAAACTTAAAATATATTTTATAGAAAGGTATAATAGTTTTATAGTATATTGTATAGTTTATAAGTTTTGACAAAAATGATGAATTTTCACTGTAATCATGAAAGTTCCGCACAAATTCACTAAAACGATAAATGATTTATCCCCATAAAAGCAAAACCAAAAAAAGAAATTACACTACTCAGGTCGTATATTTGCCAGGCGATATGCTTCTCATTTTCACACTCAAGGCAGTCAAGTAACTTAATGAGACTAAATACTTACGACAATCCAGAATTGCAGGTTCGAAACTGGCATTAAGTGATGGGATCTTGTGAACGCAAAGTAAGAGAATCGGATGACATAATTCTTTCCTTCACAAGGTAAGATAAACCTGCCATCTTCCATTAATGAAGTTTGCAATAAAGTAAACAAAAAATCTAAGGGTCAATAAAAATGGCAAGTGCGAAAAAAAGAACTAACAAATTATAAACATGATAAAAGAAGTAATGTGTGAAAGGATAAAAGTGTTACAAAGTGAGAGATTTTGCCAGACGTGAAATCAAAGATGTTTCGCATTGGCTGAAAGAATAGAGTTGTTGTCAATCAAACGACTCAAAGACGTATACGACAGCTGTCTACCACCGACGTTGACATTCTCGTTTACGGCGCTGTGGGCGATTTCGATCGTTTACACGTCGCTAAAAATGCGTGTTGTTTAAAACCCGATCGAAATCAATTTCGTTTTAGGACATTCTCAAACGTAGACCTGTGTTCGGACGCAGAAAACTTTGGATGGGAACGGTCGATTGCTTTTCCAAAGGTAATTATTCCATTGCATTCGACTGCAACAGACACCAGTCTTCAACTTATTACGCACTGCCAATCTGTGGCAGACCGGTTACGTAGGGTACTGATTGAATTAAGATAGAGATGTCTTCAACTATTATGATACCAGGAATTTATTAAAATTCACTTTGAATTCGTGCGGTTTCTCCTTGAAAGTAAATATATGAAAAGTTCTTGTTCGTAAAGAATGTTCCTTAACTTTGCTTTGTGAATTAGACCATACTACTTTCAGCAATAACAAAATAAATAACAAGTAATATCATGACGACTGTTCTTTTCTTGCAACTCAACTGTAACGGGAAGACTAGGCAGTTTTCGTATATCGTTTAACGTAGAAGGAACGCCTTTTTTGAACACATTTGTCAGTATGCTGGAGAAGCATCTTAAGAATATATTGATGCGCAAAACTGGAAAACAAATGGAAATTCAAATCTGTCAGTCTGGAAATTAATAAAAATAAAACATTTTCTCAAATACCGTTCCAAAGTTATGAGTAGGGAAATTCTTATCGTGGAAGTTCAGTAAATTTGTAGTAATGTGTAAAGGGTGCAATCTTTAAAAAGTTTGACAACCTCTGCTTTATGAGATCGTTTCCTTTGAAACAAATGTTCGCCTGGCCACTAATGAGGTACTTCAGGATATGCTACCACAAGGCAAAACAAATATCGTAGAATTTCATTAGCAAAAACGCTAAAATATCCCAGAACAAAAAAGACCAGCCGGCCCCCTCACAGGGAACGAGCAGATCCGTCTTTGCCGTGAACGTCAGTACGACAGCAAGCATTAGTAATATTTCAGTCAAGTAATGTATAGTAATTGACAGAATTATGTGAATCGCATCTCTCTAGTAAGACTGGCTGCAGGTGTACGTCATTCGTATGTATTACGTTTTGCTTTCTCGCTCTTACTTCGTAAGAAGAGAAATTATGGTACTCATTCACCGAAGCACGGTGAATTTTTGTCAGGCAAATTCTTATAGTTGGGCCCTGGTAATGATGAAGTGGGTAAATGATGTTCCAATATAGTATAGTAAATAACTTCCTCTAACACGTGTTGTAACCGGAATTCATGTTTGTACGCCCTTGATCCCGAAAAATCGAATGACGGCAGTACGTCAGTCCGTTCGTCCATCTGTGGTCAATGCTAGCACCTAAACCGTTCTTCCGATTTTCTCCAAAACTGATATTTCCCGATCGATTTTTCTGAAAAAACCACTCCCATATTTTCTTTAGATTTTATCTTTGTATCAATGGTCGTTAAAAAATGGCTATTCCCATTTTGGAATTGACGAATTCTCTGTATTATCGAAATTTTGCGAAACGTTAACTTTACAAAACTACACAATTGAAGATACAGATATTTGCTTTAAACACAATCTGTTGTAAATAATCATCTCTTTAAAAAATGTATGCACATTTTTTTAAGAAACGAGATATTTTGATAATTAGATATAATATTTTTAGATATAAGATAACTTGTTTCTGAAATGTATGCATACATTTTTTTCTCAAACCCACCTACAAATTTTTTAAAAAAATTCTTCTTATATGCTTCAAAAATGATAAAAAAGAAAGGTACTAATCTCATTTTTGGCAAACTCCTTATTTTCGAAAATTGCAAAAAGTTAACATTTGAAAACAACAAAAACGAATATTGAGATTTTTGCCTTGGACAAAATTTGTTATAAAAAATCAGCTCTTTAAAAAAGGCCATGTACATTTTAAAAAAAATAACGATCAAGTTCGTACACAATTTCTGTTTGAAATGAAAGCAAATTATAAAAAGAATGTTTTCTCAGAAACTACTTTTATTTATTTATTTATTTTTTCCGTGTGAATAATAAAATAAGGGACGTTGAAAAGAATGGCTTAGGTCCCATTTTCGTTGTTCTCTCTGAATTCTTTTAAAAAATAGCGTGCTTGAAATATTGTGTGGATACAGATAGATACTCCGTAGTTCGAAAGTAGACAGTTTCTATGGTGTAGAGGTCAGACTCACAGAGAAACGGATAGTGAGTCTCGGTGCGAAAAGAAGTTCTGCTTGAATACACTTCTGCAGGTTCATGAAGCAGTGTAATAAAGCGTAGCAGTTGGAAATAATGCGAGAAAGTATGTGCAAAATGAAGCCTCTGCAGATATTGCGGAAAACTCGTCTCAGTTTTCAGTCTTTGCGCATTTGTTGAAAAAGTCAAATTTCAAAACTAATTAAAGATCTTCGAAACGTAATAGTAACTGAACATAGCTCATTATTAACAAATTTTCCGGATGTGTAGAGCATTGACATTATTTTTCAAACTTATTATAATGTTCGTCAGAGCCGAAAGATCGTTTTCAAAATTAAAGCTAATTAAAAATTATTTATGAAGTTCAATGGCACAAGGCAGACTTAATAATCCAGCATGAAAAAAAACCGATCTGGTTGAAAACAATATTTCTACTATTCTGTTATTGATAAATTTGTAAACATGAAGAAAAGAGCAAAATTTAAATTTTTAAATTATATCATTAAATTTTAGAAATGATAAGTTTTTCTAATATTTTATATGTAATAAATGTTTTCACTCCTAAAATTCAGCTTATAAGCACTAAATTAAATTAATGTCATGTCTTCAATTATCGGGACCCCGTTTTGTGTCGGTTTAGGGACCCCCTCCGATGAACTTGGGCTACTCACACTCGGCCGAATAACATAACTTGTTTTTTCTTTCTTTTTTGTTCATATCAGGTCGTCTCGTCCCCTCAATCTCATCCCCTTGGTACGCGCGGGGTGAGAACGTTAAACGTCACCCTCCCCTGCGCTGGGAGCCACGTGCGCGCCACGTGGCGCCGGGAGGCTGCCGCTGGACCGTAGCAACGGTCGACGACCAGTGCTGCGGCGCACGGCGAACACGAAAAGCTGCAGCCTCCCGGTGTCACCGCGATGGGCGACACGGTCCGGCGCCCAGCAGTCTCTCCCTCCCTCCGACAGAGCACGCGCACGGCAGACTTCGCAACCGCGGGAGCAGTTCGAAGTAGAGATAGCCATTGCGATTCTTCCGATCAGGGCTGTTTTACGTAGCCACCTCCGCTTGATGTAAAAACAAGAGATTTAAAAAACACGATTCGGAACATCCATCAGATGCATAACGGAGGCCTACATTGTGAATGGGATATAATTTGCTTTAAGTTGACTTTCTGGCTGAGGAGCACATTGCACACCCATAATCGATTTTGGACATTACCAAAGATTTTTACGGATTTGTACGGATGGAGAAAGACGTCTCAATCTCCCCCCCCCCCATTTATATGCGCAAGGCATCTGATAACGTTCAGAGCTGCTCTTCTCTAGGCAAGGTATACACTAGATGCTGTTTTCTGGTTGTAGTCAAAGATGATTCAGAGGGATTTTTGGAATTTCACGAAGATTTTTAAAAGGATCTAGGTTCGCAACCCTAGGTCGCAAACTTCCATATGACTCCACGAAAACAGGCGAAAACGGATCCCGCAAGCAGAGCCCTCGAGTACTGGCAGCTAGGGCAATCTTACAACAGAGTGCGCCCTGGTGCCCTGAGGCCATCGTTTGCGACTCTCTGACGTGGAGCCTTACACCTTTTGGCTCGATCGGTTTCACCGTAGGTTACGGAGTGTTTTCAAGTAAGACACACAAACTTGTCGCTCTGCCAATCATTATCCTGTTCATATGTCCGGCTTATCTGCCGTTATTTTTTCAATAGGTCGTTTGGTTATGTCTAGCACTTTTTTAAGAAGGTTATCGAAAGAAAGCGTGAGTGTGAGAAAGTTAGCGAAGCGAAGAGAGCGAATTTTAAGTTCGAATATTGAGTGGTTGTAACTCATATCTCAACGCAATGTCCAGCAAATGTTTAAAATATAAGCACCTTTAAAAAAATCAGTGATTATAATGTATTGTGAATCATTGCGTTTTTATATTATGGTGGATAGTTTCTGTTATAATTTACTACATGGATTCTCAACCTTTTTCTTTTCGATAGACCTCTTTTAAAAGAATTGTTTACTCTATCGACCCCCTCATATTATTCTCTATAGTAAACAGGGTGCATAATCGGGCATACTTCAAATAATTCCAAATAAATAGATTAAAGATATGAATTTCGTACACCAATATTTTAACAAAATCTAGATTTTCAATAGTCGAAATCGCTCCCACCTATGAATAGCTGAGTTTCTAATCCGCATTGTTTTGTTACGGTTAATGTATTGAGGACTTTTTACTGGCCATAACATTTCTCCGGTGCATGTTGCAGGGAGTATTTTCTTCCAAGGCAGAGTATCGCTGTGAATACATAGTTATATTTTGTTGCATGGAACAATCATATAATTAAGGGGGACAACTACCACAAACGTACATTTCTCTCAACCTTGCACAACTCTATGTGAGTGCTTCAGACCAGCGAATATTAAAAACCATAATCTCATTCAGTTCTAATATACAACCAGATTATAGAAAGTGTTATGAGGATCCGCTGAAGAGGATTACTCTGTCTCACAAAATTCTGTCAATGAACAGAATATTGAAAAAGAAGATGACAGTAGTGGTGGATATGATGAGTAGTAGTTAACTTTAATACTTCAACAAAGCCGACTGAACTTACAATTTAATATTTGTCATTTGTATATTTCTCTCACCATTTCATACTTCGGTAATGATGTTTTGTTATCATTTTATTAACAATGAACATTTTGTCCAAAAAATAAAGATTTCAAATTTTAATTTCGCAAAAATAAAACGAGTTCAGAATAAGTTATTTATTTAATTTAAAATTAAATATTAATATTTTGAGTAAAACACTATTCCCAAACATATAGAGCATCTACCTACAAACAAAATCATGAATTTATCATTATGCACTTCTACGGTATAAAGTATTTTGTGCCTCCAAAAATCTCGAATTTGGACTAATTTGGTTCTTTTAAAATAATCTTCAATTTATTATACGCTTGTCTACTATATTAAAAAAAATTATCATCAAGTTCATTAATATATTTTGATGTCAGCGGGATTTTGATTGTACCATATTATTATCAATCGTCGGTTCATATCGACCCCCAATCGACCCCTTAATCATCTGTGACAATCCAGTCGGACTCGTCAAAGACAATGAATTTAATATATTTTAATAGATGTGAAGGCAACATATTTTCCTAGAACAAATGGATGAATTAGTGAGAACAGTGTTTATTTACTTATTACGCTGGAATTGAGGAACAGTGAAAACAGCAAACAGACCGAAGTAAATAAATAGAGAATCGAGATCTTGGGGGTGACACATATTTAGGAGCACTTCAGGTTTTTAAATGAAATTCAAAAAGAATCTCCTTTTTTTGTAAAACAATTGGATACCGTCCACCAACATCATGATAAAGTAAAAGAAGTATAATAAAATAAACGGACCTAAAGAGACATTAAAATATAAATAAAATGATTAGATAATTCAACTTGAAGCTATGAGAAGGCCAAGAATGTTTGTAGTTGGGAAATATTAAAGTTTTAAATATAAATTACCATAAAAATAAAGATAAAGAATACGCAATTGTATTCATGAGTTTCTATACAATTTTATGTGTGAATACGAATTTATATAATGTTTTGGCATGTGCCAATGTTGCTTTGTTTTCCACGAAATGTATTACGTATTGTCTAGGAGAAGCGATAAGAAGGCTAGGGAAATATTTTAATGTTCAGTAAACGAAGTTGCATTGGCACTTGCGGCAACAAAGATTAATTTCGAAATCTAATATTTTATTTAATGGTGAGCAAAAGAACAAACTTACGTATCCAGTTCCCAAAATTGATGATAGGCACCCCGTTTACCATATGGGAGGGACGTGGCGGATCCACATCTTTAAATAATTTTATCGAAAGGGCTAATTAGTTCCAAGGAGTAGGGACATTATTTATAATTTTGTAAATTATAAAAAAATAGAAAATGTTTCACATCAGTAACCCCTTCGAAAGTTCATTGACCCCCAGGCGATTGACACTGACTACGTTATGAACCCTTGGTGTACTATAAATTATTTCGTGTCTAGATCTTGTTACACAAAAAATATTTCAATTACATTTTCAGGAACATGTTTAACACTTTGTTGACAGTAAATAATGATTGTCGTTTTCCAAAATTTTTAAACCTCCCTCATAATAAGAGAATAAATACTGAACGACGTGACACAACATTCCCAAGGGTTTTCCTTTTTCTCTGTAGAGCAAAAATTGAGTACTCTTCAGTTCTAACGTTACTACAGTGGTTTGTTTTGTGCGATGTAATCGCAGGGGTTCAGTTATTATAATATTAATATTAACTATACTTATTGTAATTTGTTAGTTCCAATTATATATAATTTCAGTGAGTAGTACCAAATAAATTAAAAAGATGTTCACCAATATTCACGTTTTTTGCTTGAAACAATGCGAAACATAAATTTCTGTTGTCAATTGCACTGAAGCAAAGCAAGGAAAAAATCGTTACATGAGCCAACTTAATATTAATAAACATATTTTCACTTAATATTTTTATAATAAAATAATATTAATTTGTGAACTTATTTTCATTTACATTTTTATTTCATAAATACAAAAGACAGCTCGTGAATTTGTGCTTTGCCAGTGCAAGCTTCAGTATTAAATGTTATTAACTTTTTTACGCTTTTATCTTTTTAAACAAGTTAATGAATAAAATGTAATTCTTAAAATATAGAGAAATATTTGGTATCGCTTGTTACACAACTTTAGTCGTTTGAGTAGATACATTTAATTACTACGAGATGTAAACTTTTTTTAAAAATTATATATTTATTTATTTACTTATTTATTAAGTTTTGCAAAAGGGCCCTGCGACGGAAAAATGATTGCAGAAACCTGAAAGGACGTCTCAACCAGGTGCGTTCTAATCAATGCGAAAATTTAAAAATTAAACGTCTACCCTTTGGGTTGCAAATGCAAAGTTGATTTTAACTACACTTTGTAATTTCATCCGGAACATAAAAATTTTTTTGAAAATTCGCTTTGGCTGAATGGGAGTAGAATCTTGAGGAAGAAGAGGGCACCTGCGATTCTAAATTATTTCCAGTCCAGTAATGTAGAGCCACTTTCAAGAATTATTTGTCTCATAGGCCCTGATGTTAACGGATTCCCATTTTCAATATTTACTACTTATACTTTATTTTATTATAATCTTGTTACTAAATTCCAATGCGCACACTAATTGAAAGAGAACAAAGTTCCATCGCGCTACGTGGGAAGTATCCGTTATTTCATTGGACACCTAAAACAAGAGAAAAATACAAACACATTTCAACAATTTCGATTTTGACTGAGAAACGCAAGTTTTAGAATGTGTCATTCCCCCTATTTTTGTACTGGGTGTACCAACTAAATTTTCATTCCTAGTGAGTTATTGCTTATGACAGCAGACGTCATGGGCACACAAGGCTTTTAATAAGAGGCCGCACGCCATTAAATATTTGCTATTCACTTGTTGGGTTATGGTACACCAACGTTCTTGATATTCTTGGTGGGTGAAGAACTTTTGCACTGTGTATCCGCATATTTTATTCCATGTTATTGCTGTATTCCAAATTACTATTTCGTTATAGTATTGAATTTATTGTAGTGTGTTACGAGAGTATTTTTGTTGTTCAGTGTGCATGCTACTTTTTGTAAAACTGATTTGTGTAGTTTGCATTCATCATAATTATTTTTATGAAGTAGTCCTAAATAAATTAACATTAATTGTAAGGATTTCCCAAATGAATTTATGATCTCACTCACTCAAAACTTCTAAGGTCCCTAAGAGATGTTCAGAAGAACAGTCTAGAATGACTGCATTGCTAAATCCTTATATACTAGATTGTGGTAGCCACATATTCGTCATTGACACCGGAACCGGGTCCAAGTGCAACGTGCAAATGTTATGCCCTTTGATTTGGAGTACGCGGTATTTCACCGGCGTCACGATTTTGTTGTTATTACTGATTTTCGTAAGATTGTAATCGATTTAACGCAACCAGAGAAAAACAAGCCACACTGAACGGTTTTATCGCCATCTCACGATTTGCTTGCTTTGATTGGCTGTGTTGACGCATTTATTTGTGGTATAAACGAGTAAATCTGCGTATCTGCGCCATAAAATGCGATTTTATGAACGATTTCTTGCAACGAAAAAGGTCGTTTATAATGCTGGTAAACATAACAATGTAATACGCATTCTCAGTGTCAGAAGGTGCCTTCTGTCTTATGATCTTGGAGTCGAAATCACAAATAGACTTTACGATCCCTAAAAAAATAATGGGAAGGATTTCTCATTCAAGCGCTGAGAAGAGGGGTGACATCACGCAACTGTCAGAAGAGGGGACGGAAGGACGGAGGCTTGTGAAGGGTTTTGACGACGTTTATCACGCAACAATGAAAGGAATTTGGTCAGGCTCACAGCAAAGGGGGGTTCTCAGAAAAGACCTTCTCGAAACGAATAATAACCTCCCAAATTCTCGGATCACATCATTTGAGATCACTGGGGAAATGCAGATGTTGCTAGACATGTATCTTCGTCTGTGGCCGCAGGCGCGCGCTTAAGGGTGGACAAGAAAACGTACGCGAATTATAGCCAGATTTACAAAGTGGCGTCAATGAAAGCACAGGCTCTTAATAGCATGGGCGCAAAATGCGGTTTCTCGGGCTTGTTTTTCGTGCGCGAAACACCAATTTTTTTCAGTGTGTGAAGGTTCAGGAAGCGTGTGCGAAACATCTGTGACGATTCGCACTTGTCTTTCGCTTTGTCGATGTCTTTGTTCATTATTTACAAACAAAAGAGTTACGGCACTGACGAACCTATTTTCTGTTGTACAATGAAGGTGTTTCCAAATTTGATATTTAATTTATATTCCTTTACTTCACGCATTGAGTTTTGCTCACGGCGTGTTTAAAACAGCATAAGTAACAGGGGCGCGAGGTGATTCCCGCACTCGTCTCTTCGTCGCCTTCCCTACTCTCCAACAACTCAAAACTGGACTCGTGCGTGAATCACTTGTTTCGCGTCCTTGTTACGTAAACCACTATTTTATCCCGAATGGATTAAAAAGCAAATCCCCACATCGTATGTAGTGGTGCACTCGCAACGGGTGTGCTCCTGGGGTTTCAGCTACCCTCCACCCCGTCAGAAGTCAATGACACATATTTAAAAAAAGCTTTTAGTCATTTTCTTTACTAATGAAAGTCTTTAAAGTATTGATGGTTTTATATTCATCATTAATGGAAAAACGCTTTGTGAAGAAAACATCAAATCGGATGGACACAACTGCTGTAGCCCCCGTCATCCATAATGAAAGCAGTACCACGGATCGGAAGGAAATGCCGAAACCGAAGACAAGAATGGGCGGCCGCGCCGTGCCATAGCACACGCGCGAGCGGCCAACGGCCGAGGGGCGGGGGCGGAGGGGGGGGCGAGGGGAGCGCGAAGCAAACAGAGCGCCATTCGGTGCGCGCCAGCCCCCTCCTCCTCTCTTGGGGCGGGCAGTGAAGGGGGGCGCGGGGGTTAGTGTGTCGGGCGCAGGCGTGGGCGGGCGGGGGCGGGCGGCCAGAGGCTCCAGAGCGCCGGCGGAGGCGGAGGCGACATGTGGGAGCTTTTTGGGAAAGCGCAGCGCCTGGGTTCCCGGTGACGGCAGCGCCGCAGCTTGACGCGCGCAGGTAGCCTCCTCCCCTCCCCCCTCGCGCTCCGTGACCGCCGGCCCGGCGGCACGCGGACGCGTCGACTCCGCGGGGCAGGTGGCGGGCTGGGCTGGGTGGCGCGGGGCGGCAGTTCGAGGGGGGCGGGGGGAGCCCGTGGGCACAAGGTGCACCGGCGCCTCTCGGGCGAAAGTTGCTCTGCGCCATTTTTCTAAATCTACTCCCAACACATTCGCTCGCAGTCGATTAACCACCAATAATCTATATACTAAATACAACTAATACAACGATAAAGGACGTGTTTACTTACGTATATGTTTCGCTTAGGATGTTTACGTCTATTGAGGAAATAAAATTCACGTCACAAAGTATTGCAAAAGAAGCAAATTTGAGTTGACCTGAATTGTGCGTCCTCAAGACAAGGCGCTGGACATTAATTAACATTACCATCATCTGAAATTAGTGTTATCGTATATAAGGGATATCCAAACTTCTAAATATTCAAAATTCGAGGTATATGATTTTACAGTATCGGAAGTTGCAAATTAACAATTTCCGCAAAATTCGAAAATTTAAATAAATATGAAATTAAAATTGTTTCCGATATTTGCAAAAATTAAAATTCAAATTTTTCATTTCATAACATCTAATAGGTGTATTATCGAAATTTTGTAATTTATAATTAACTATAGAACAGTACATTGCGTGCTTTTGTAAAAGCTGCATCATGTATTACAGTAAACACTACAATAAAATAATCATCTTGTATTACTTATACTATCGACTTCTACAATTATTATTTACGACATTAGAGATGTAAAATAATTTCATAGCGCTACCTTCTCATTCAACAAATGAAGATTCAACATCTATATCCAACAGTGTGGACGTAAATCATAATTAGTTTCTGTTTAGTTCAATGTCATGGACATATTTTTCTTTAATAGCAAACTTCATATGCTAAAGACAAGTTTCTCAATATTCTACTTCACAGTTTTGCGTGCGATAAAAGCTAAAATACATTGTTTCATATGCAACTGATAATACAACAATAACATTTGAATAATATAATAACTAAACAATATTTCAGTGCCTTTGTTCAATTTAGACTGAGTATGTGTAATTCTCATTGTCCAATTTTTCTCAGGTTCAACGTTATAATAGGTATTTATGATAACAGAGTCGCTTGAGATTTATTTTTATGACCGAAATAATTACACAAACTATTACAGTATCCGTTTGCTCTCTCGGTTCTGTATTCCCAGAAATTCCAGATTTAGAACTGAGAAAAATGTATATGAAAAAACTGAAGTGTGATGTAGTCACAATTTACAAATTCAGTATAATTTTAGTTAATATTAATGAGATGATTAATGTTTTGTAATATTTTGAATGTTTCGTATAATGCACTGTATTATTAGAAAGTAGTCGGGGAGATGAACAACTGGTGTAATAATAATAAATAATGATTATGTTTATTATTATTATTTTATTATTATAAACTTTCAGTGTTAATGAAGTGTCATCTAAGGCCCGAAAGGTTTGACGTGTAGATTAGTTTTCATTTAATAATGCACGTAAACACAAGACAACTGAATACAATATTTTAATTGCAATCAATTTGTCTTCAAACGAAATTCATTTTAACAATATGTAAGTAAGTTCACTTTTCCAAAAGATAGATAATTTTTCTCCAGTGAAACTACAACCAATGTTATCTTAGTTGGTTGTCTCAAATACCTGTCACACATTAATTTTCATTTTATTAAAAAAATATGTATTATCTTACATTCAATATATGACAAAATACCCACATACAATTTTTATTTTTCATAAGGAAAAAAATGGCATTGGGTACTTCTTTAACCCAGCAAATTCTTCAATTCCAAACACTACAGATCAGATCAATCATCTCTTTTCAGAATCGAAATAGCTAATATGTTCGTTTGTAAGACCATTTTCATAACCTCCCAGAACAAAATAGGAGCACATGGCGTGAACAAAAAACGTCCTTAATTGTTTACGGTACGATCGCCGTCATCGTCGAATTCTTCAACGCGTTTTCACTTGTTTGGCGCGGGATCGCCCTCGTGCATGACTCACGCGACGAAAAACCCGTTTGTTTTGTTGCGTACGCGCGTGATGGCACACAACCACAGGTCGGGGCATCTGCGTGACAAGAACAAATGCCATTCTGAAATGCTCTTTTTGTGTTCCGCCCCGAGCAGGCCTACGGGACGCCAGGCAGCCATGCAACTTGCAGATACGATGCGCTCTCTGGGCCGGCGTCGCAGAGGGAGGCAAACGAATTGTGATGCGTTTCATCACAGTGGTCTTCTTTTTACTTCTATTATTATTATTATTATTATTATTATTATTATTATTATTATTATTATTATTATTTTATTAATAATATTTTACTTACAACTAATATAACAATGTTTTGTTTTGTATTAGCAGCCCTTCCAACGGAACAATTCACTCCAAAACGACGCACTGGCGAAGTGTTATTGCCCTGACAAATATCTGCTGAACAGTATAAACTGTTTAATATTTAAGTGGTCGGGAAATGCAGTGTTTTAAAAACCTCGCAAATATTTATTTATCATTTTATTATAAAATTAAGTAGTAACTGATATTCAATATGTGACAAAATACAAAATATGTGAAGTAAATTACTATATCTTGTTCACAATTACCCAGTTACAATTTTTATTTTCATAAGCTAAAAAAAAAGTCGTCAGGTACTTCTTTAACCCGCGCAAATTATTCAATTCGAAACACTATAAATTAGATAAATCATCACTCTCCAGCATGGAAATAGTTAGTGTGTTCGATTGTAAAACATTTTCATAATCTTCCCAGAACAAAATAGGAGCACATAGCTTGAGATCGACTTTAACCTCACGGTACATGCCTCGAACCACACGGCTTGATAATTTCATGTTTCTAGCCGCGCCAACGGATACGATTATTACTCCCGTAAGTGATATGTAAGTTATATCTTGGGAGATGAGGTTATTTGTCCAAGCTAGAATGTGAGATCGAGTGGCGGTCTACATTTCGACATGCGTGTGTTGCCCTCTTCAGATATCTCCACCAGGGAGCAACGGTCCAGCTAGGACATACTCCAGGACCATGACCGATTTCCTACATGTGTGATACCGCAGTGCACGTATGTGTGTGGGTGAATAAGGGGAGATGAAGGGAATAAGGATGAGGAAGGAACTGCCTGTTGCCCGTTCATCAAGCTAATCTTCCGGCATTATCCTGGCATTGATCAGACAATCCATGGAAAACTACTGATCAGAGCATCCAGCCGCTAGAATTCTCCTCCAGACAAGGACTAAATTCGACCTAACTATATAGCCAATATAGAAAATGCACCCACCTCAGGATTCGAATCCTTCGGGACTTTGTTCCTGGACAGAGACCGCAGTGGCAACATATTTTTCACATTTTGTTTACATTACACATATTTATTTACATACTCGTAACCGTTCATTAAACTCATTCTCTCCCAATGCATTGCACTTCAAGTGTTGTCTTCAGACTCATTTATCCGCTCCCCTGTCCCCTGCCTCTCCCTCGTTTACCCAAAGGACACTTCCCCATGCTGCTCATCACAGCTCTCAGCTGCCATTCGAGCACCGCTCACCCGCGCCTCACCAGCGTCCCTCCAGTCGCTCACCAGCAGTACTCATTCGCTCACTCTCTCACTGACAGTACGTTTTCTAACACACATACAAATCGCGTGCTCCTTACCCGGCAAAGAGTTACCAGGAAAATGGCCCGGTTCTCGAAAAATGGCGAAGGATGGACTTTTTTAAATTTTAATTTAATTTATTTCAATGTAAAATTGGAAAGAAATATGACAGATTAACTTTAGACTATTAATTTATCTTTCCTTCTTTTTACGAGACAACGTCATTTAAATCGTAATTGGTACAGAGAGTACTACGTTTTTATCCAACCATGTTTTCAAGATTTTATTTTCGTACAGTTTGATGCACATTCACTGAAATGGTTTTGCCTCGTTTTTACGAGCTCGAAAAAAGTAGTCCGCTGACTTCTGAGTCATTTATTCTCATTATGCAACGACTTTCAAGATAAAGCGAGATTGTAACTCCGTACATTTAAATGGTAACCTTCCTCTGCGAGCACATATCAAACTCAACTCGTTCTCGGACAGATCTCGACTACTGTTTCATTCCGTCTCGGGTTTATGAGCAGGAGTCTAATTGGCTTAAAGCATCGCACGGTCGTCGCCAAAAGAAAGTGTTTTGAAAAATCCTCCAATGAGGGTGCTGGCGGTTGACGGCGAGGA